>JBCJKH010064607.1:3534-18943 GCA_039877255.1 Loriculus beryllinus
ACACAAGGGGACAATAGATATAACTGATGTCTGAAAGCATTTGTACTTAGTCCATATTTATGGCGTATCTATCTTCTAAAGATTTTTAAAAAGATTTATAAAAGCATTTTATAATTAAAGTTTTTATAAGTAAAAGTAGGAAAAATACATTGAAATGTTGAAATGAAAAATAAGGATGGAAAGGCACTTGAAGGATATTAAAAACAATGAACACAATTAATAATTCAATCGGAGTATTCTCTTAGTAAAAGAGCTCACACAGCTTCTGGTTTTTAATCAGCATAAGCAATTTCTCTTACGTAGTGAAATTAGTTAAACAAATGATAAAGCTATGTACATGGTCACTTTTAACCTTCATTCTAAATAATTAATTGCATTACGAAAGCCTCTAGAAATGTCAGAATTAGTCCTGGAAGTTTTACACGGGTGCACTAGTGACAATCCACTCACTAGATATTGATTAAACATAAGAGAGCTGGAAAAGTTGCCTAAATTCACAAAGGATTCCTTGCAAGTTTTCCCCGTGTGTTTTGGGTGTTGCACTGTGTAATCTGTCTGATTCCTAGTTTACTTCTAAAGGAAAAACTCTGGGCATGCAAAAATTTTTTCCGGATAAATACCTAATCAACTACATAACACATATAAATATTTGAAAGGTAGTCAAAGTTGTTTTAACTTTATGAGACTTAGAACACATTGCAAAGGGGCCATATATGAAAATTATTTTTTTCAAAGAAAATTCAAGTTCAGTACCATGAAAATCTTCTTGACAGAGAGACATATCACCTATTGGATAGTTTCTCAAGAAAAGTAATTGATGTGAAAGTGACTGAATTTTTTAGTCACCACTTAGATTATTTTTGAACATTTTAACATTTCATACAAATGAAATACTGAAGGAAAAGTTATCTAAATTATGATAAATGAGCTGATCAAAACTCCATGATTTTGGGGGGTGAAAAAAAGCCATTCAATTAACTTATGTTTACTTTAAGCAACCAGTATAGATCTTTCTTCATTAGAAACATCAGTTGTATGTTTATAGCAGATGATATAGCTGAAATGCTAAAGTAAAACTAAATAAAAAGTTGCATTATGAAGCAGATACCTAACAAATGTCACACAAGCCTTACAAAACAAATCAAATCCTTCCAAGGCTTTTTCAGCTGCAGTGAACTTTTTCACCATTGTTGCAAACATTGATAAACAAACTTCTCAGAACTTCTAATCTTTAGATACCATTATGGGACTCTCTGTTGCAAACCTGAATGCATTCCCTTAAGTTCACATTGAGGATTGAACCTAAAATACTCTGAAGGTTGGCACCCAACCAGTGAGAAATTTATTCTGCGTTTAATTGTTCAAACCAGTTGAGCCTCTGAACTGACTGGCAGCATTCAGAACATGAGTATTTTGTTGAGATATTGTTCTATATGTACTTTTTATATGGCTTACATAGATATTTGTAAAATACGCTAGAGGTTGAACTCTATTGTGCTGATTAGAAAGGAGGAAGAAAATTGGAGAGGGCGAGTGCGACTGGAATAAGGCAGCCTGCAGAAGTGAGAACTATGCATTAAAGACAAAGCAACATTTTGGTGTGAGAATAAAGAAGACAACCTAATTTAGTGTTAAAAAGGTTGATACCAAGTTCTATGTCCAAATAAGTGAATCAACTACAATGCAAAAATAAAGGCTACCTTGTTCAATTTCCAAATATATTGCAAATTCAGTAGACTACTTAAAAGTTAACATTTTTACATTTAATTGAAAGAAAAAATAGTGAGCAGGCTACGGTGGAGAAAGACAAAAATAACAATAAAAAAAAAGATAAGAAGAAAAGTATTAAACAATGAAAAATGTTTTTTATTTCTCCAGTTCCAGTGAAATCTAAAATATCAGCTATAGTTTATTTATTTTGCAAAGAGATAGTTGTAATGTTCTCTGAATTTTAAATTAATTTAGCAGAAATCAGATATTTCTTCTTACTTATGATTTTATAATCTTACATTTGATACAGTATTGAACCTCTATCCATTACTAAACTACTCCTAATTGGAAAAAAAAGAGATAAGAAAAAAAGTATTAAAAAATTTAAAAATGTTTTTCTCTTATATTTCAGCACTAGCATTTTGTTTTTATTTAAGAGGAAAATTACACAAAGTATTCAACTTTCTTTCTTTCTGTTGTATTAGATAGAACAGAACCTGAAGTCTGGAATAGAAATGTAAAAGCAACAGTGAGAATTTCAGCACTAGTATTTTGTTTTTATTTAAGAGGAAAATTACACGAAGTATTCAACTTTGTTTCTTAGCATGGTTGTATTAGATAGAACAGAGCCTGAAGTCTGGAATAGAAATGTAAAAGCAACAGTGAGAAGGAAGAGTAAGGTTTGCTTTTTCTAGAGGTTTGATAGATTCTCTCTTTAACTGAGGATTTTCACAAATAGTTATTCTCTTGAAATGATGTTTACACTAAAGAACAAATAAGTTGGCATATAAACTGAAATTGAGAGGTTTATTATTCAGGGATCAAAACTCACAAGGATATTTGTGTCTCTGGATATTCTGAATCATACTACATCTGCTATAAACTTAACGGGGGTTTTGGTTAATTTTTTTTTCACAACTTCTAGCTTTTGGCTGAACTGCATGTCCTTTTGGTTTTGTTTTCCAGTTTATACTGAACTAAATTCTTTCAGTATGCCTCCTTGGGGTTCCTCTTTCTTTTTGTCTTCCTCTTTCCACTACCTTCCCTCTATCAAAATCACCCAACCATTGGGTAGTTATGCTCACATTCATCATGAATTTGTTATTAACCTACTGTTTTACCCTGTCTATAAAACAACAACATTGTTGCCCACTCCTGCTAAATCTCCTTTGTCCATCTCAACATCTGGACATTGAGAAACACAGTTCTACATTGGAGAACGAATTTATTTTCCTTGTCACTTCAGCCTTCAGCTGACTTACACATTCCTAGTGCACAAGTACACAGGAGCCATATGGGAGGCAGGGTATTTGTACTCCTTGCTTGCCACTTATGTGATAAAAAGTAAAATAGTAAAAGTGTGCATGTCCTATAATTCTTTCCACTGTCACATAGTGATTTGGATACGTTCATATAAACAGAACATAAATAAAATTTATTATTTCCCCAATTTTTTACATCCTGACTGGTTTCTTATAACTCACAAGACTTATGTGAAAGTTACTAGCAATAAAAACTTGCTTCATCAACGTTTAATTTCTTACATTTTTAAAAAACAACATACATTATTTCAGCCAATACTAGCTGATTAAAATGATTGTCAGTTTGTATAGGATGACAAAAATGTGGACTATATTTCTGAAATATTTTATGTATGCTTCTTATATAGATATGTGTGTGATTCTGTTTCAGGCCCATATAAGTTGAGGACACCAGAACTGCACACAGTACTCTAAATGAGGTCTTGTAAGAGCAGGGTAGAGGGGCAGGATCATCGCCTTTGACCTGTTGGTCACGCTCCTTTTGATGCAGTCCAGGGTACATTTGGCTCTCTGAGCTGCAAGCATACACTGCTGGCTCATGTCAAGCTTCTCCTCAGGGCTGCTCTGAATCCATTCTCCACACAACCTGTGTAGCTGTGTAAATGTAGCTGCGCTTAGGATTGCCCTGACTGAGGTGCAGTACCTTGCACTTTGCCTTATTGAACTTCACAATGTTTGCACTGACCCAAGTGTGTTAAGGTTCCTCTCAAGTATGTCAAGGTACCTCTGGATGTCATCTCTTCCCTCCAGAGTGTTGATCACACCACACAGCTCAGCACCTGGGCAGTTTCTGACTCCTGTAAGTCATCATTAATAAAACAGGTTATAGTAGTTTGCAAAAATATTTTTAGCAATGTATTTTCTATCATTGTATGCCCTCAAGCAAATCACTGGATTTCTCCTTACCTCAATGAATCTATATGTGAAACAGATACCCCTTCCTTCAGCGAAAAACAGAACATGCGTTAATTGGACAGGAACAAAAAAGGTTAGATTGCATGCACACATGGACAAACACTAAACCAGAGATATTGCATATGCTTGAAATCGTGCAAGCATTTTCACATTTGTAGATTTAGAATGCCATATTTATTATCAGTTCTGGGAATGTTTATGCTTTGTCACAAAATGATGTAAAGCCAAGTTGTTTATGTTCAATAATTTGGAACCATCTGTTGTGGAGAAAAAAGGTACCTACAGAGTCAGCCTGAGGTCAGAGATAAAGTATGACTTGAAGTGTAGGAGGCAAACATAGGCCTTTTCTGTTGAGGCTAAATTACCAATAAGGTAAACCACTCATGAGACATCCAGCTGGGAAGTGACTAACAGAAGCTTCAAGGTGAAACAGCTTCTTCTAAACTTAATAAACAGCTATTTTTATTTTTGTAGGCATCCTAAAACTTCCATCAACATTTATAAGAGGAAAAAAATATTTTTAAAAAATAGATGACAAAACAGTGGTTCACTATGTAAAGAATACCTTATAAATAACACAATGTCTTGCTTTGATAGTGTATTTTGAGACCTATTTACTTAGGATATCAAGCAGAAAATAGGCATAGCATTACGAAAATGCAGTTGAAATATTAACATTTCAACTATTTAAATTAAATTATTATTTTATGCATGCTTACATATTAAACACATGATAATATATAAAATATGTTATAATATATTCCTATTAATTAATGCAAACTCTTAATAGCTTATATTTCCCATGAGGGTGTTAGCAAACATTTTTCTCTTTCTGTCTTGGTGCTGGGTTTTGCTGGTATTTTCTTCAGGATATGCCTATATACTTATACACAGAAATTTATAAAATGTTTTCCTGTCCTACTTATCTTAATGTCTTATTGTCATATTGTGCTAGAACAAACATATAGCCTACTAAATCCTTCCTTTGATCTTTTACACTGGCTCAAATGGGCATTGAATCAGCAATTTCATTTATACATCTGTGATCTCAAACCTAGCTATAACCAATTAGTGCTAATTTCAACTTTGTATGTCTAATAACATTGCAACATCTTGTTCTGTGATTAAATATGACCATTAATATGTTTCAACCTAAATACATAGGCCTTTTCTTTTTTTAGGTTTTGAATGAGAACTCTTTGAGGATGAAATCTTTCCTTGAAGAGGTATAACTCATTTCTTTTTAATGTGGTGGGTTTGCAGCAGCTTTATTCACCTCACATTCATACTGATGATGTTGTTTGAATTGTTACTTCAAGTAACAGCACCTAGAATAACAGATGAGAGCATTTTTACATTGTTATAAACCACAATGAAAAATGTTTGATCCATTGCATTGGTATTGTGTTTATAGTAATTACAAACCCCGTGCAAAACCAAACCATACTGAGCAGTCCATTCTCTTTATGTGTGCATGTTGTACGCATATCTCCTGTGGTTTAACACAGCAAGCAGCTAAACACCACACAGCTGCTCACTCACTCCTCATTCCATACCGGAATGAGGGAAAGAATTTTAAAAAAAAAAGTAAATTTCATGGGTTGAGATAAAAACAGTTTAATGAAACACAAAAGACAGGGAAAATAATAATAATGATAATAATAATAATAGTTATAATGATAACAACAACAAACAAGTTGTGCGCAATGCAATTGCTCACCGCCCACCAACTCTATCCCAGCCAAACCCAGTCAAATCCAGACATATTTCTTCTTATTTAATGTGCCTAATTTCTAAGGATATCCAACTAAGTTCTCTGTTAAACAGGATATAGAATAGAGGAGTTTTATTTTTGCACAGACACTTTAAATCCTGCTTATTCATAAAAGTTTTCAAAGTGCGCACATTGCAAGTGGATTTAAAGTATCTGAACTGTAATTACTGTCATTAGTGCTGTACCATCTGCATCTTTCAGGAACCAGCAGATTGAACTAATCACCAATAATTGTTTTCAAGATGTTTAGCACATCTTAAATTTAAACAGCAAAACAAAAGCTTATATTTGGCTCTGATTTCTGCCAAAGTCTTCTTTTTCCAACATCCTATGTCTATACTAGTTTGATGTGCTGGATTAAGATCTACATGAACTTCTCCCCTAGCTAAAGTCTGAGACATAGTTTTGGAAAGTGTTTGATAGCTTCTGATTTCTGTTTTCCCCTCAGTACCCCACATTACAGAGCCATTTGTATATATCATTGCAGGAGATCAGAACCCTTGCTGGGACCATATCACAGAAAATGAATTGCTTTCCAATACAAAGTGATTCCTTTTTAAATCACCTCTTGCAGTCACTGAAGAAATGTCTGGGGAAAGTTTTATCTGTGTAAATCTATCATACCTGGCACAAAATGAACAGACCACTTTAGATTTAATAGAAGCTAACACAGTGATCTAAGATAAAAGCATTTTTAGCTAATATATAGGTATGTGCTTTTAATAATTTTACTCTTTGTCTAACAGCCACCTTACTTTTTAAGGTTCCTAAAAGTATTTGACAATCCTTATTCAAAAATTACCGTAACATTGTACATTTTTTCAAATACAAATGCACTTAATTGATATATTTTATATTTCCATATAAGAACACCAAAAAGAAAATGGCTTAATGAAAATTAATATTTTAATATTGTTGAAGAAATGAAAATTAATATTTTTTTCTACAGTCTTCTTTGTATTTTTCTCTACAGTCTTCTTAGTATTTTTCTCCTTTTCTTTTTGACTATTAAACTTTGCTCTTACAGGCTGCACACTACATCTGATGCCTGTTCATACATAGAGCTGCTTTTGCTGGAAAGACTGTAAAATCCTTAGGGCAAATGCATTATGCCACCAATTTCATTTTCTAGATTCAAACCAATCTGCTGATAGGTCATCCTTTAGGCTCTTAGTAATATTGTGCAATCTTGCCCAAAATTCTGCTGATAAAGAATCCATATGAGAAGGTTCTGTCCTTTTCAGCTTTTCAGTTTTACAGCATGGCTAAAACACGGAACAGTCTGAGTTATTAAATAGCAAAGATAAACCCATGACACATAAGGGAATCACCTCAGTTATTTATGAAATATCCTACCAAAGCAAAACCTGTTCAGACCTATTCATTCATGCTGTCCTACACAGTCCAGCTGTACCTATAATGAATTTTATATGTGCTGTATTCACAGCTTCTTCGATCGTAGCCTCAGTTTGACTTTAATGAAGAAATAGTTGCAACTCAGTATTTGTCGTAAGATAATAAGTAACTAACAGCTCTCCACCTCCTGAATAGTAGAGTTGGCACTAGCATTTTATTCCTGATCAGGAAAGGACTTCTGAAGCAAAACACTTAGTAATTTTTTGTTGCTTTGTGTCATGCAATGGTTTTGGACAACAGGAAAGAGCAGTAGGACAAGGGGTAATGGGTTTAAACTGAAACAGGAAGTTCAGGTTAGATATAAGGAAGAAGTTCTTTACTGGGAGGATGGTGAGGCACTGGAACAGATTGCCCAAAGAAGTGGTAAATGCTCCATCCCTGGCTCAAGGCCAGATTGGACTGAGCCTTGGGCAATGTGGTCTAGTGTGGGCTGTCCCTGCCCACGGCAGTAGGGGTGAAACTAGGTGGTGTTAAGGTCCTTTCCAAAACAAATCATTCTATGATTTTATGATTCCACGATCCTATGAAATAAATTCCTCTTTAATCAAATGAAATTCAGTGATGAAGTACTACAAATACAGTGATGAAGAGATCACCTAGTATTCTTCAGCTATTAACGTGTGTTCAGGACATAGAATCAGACTAGAACTACTGTAACCTCCCACTCTGAGGTATGCAGTGCCCAACACCAACTCTGTTGCTGTCTTATATCCACTTCTCTTGCACTTCACCAAAGATTATAAGCACAGATAATTCCATAAATCACGTAAACACTTCTTTTTATTTTTTTTTTTTTTTTAATGGAATCTCAGAACCTTTTGAGTTGGTAGGGACCTCTACAGATGATCTAGTCCAGCACTCCTATTCAAACCAGGGTCAGCTACAGCAGTCTGCTTAAGTCCATGTCCAGTCACATATTGACTATCTCTGCAGATGGAGACTCCACAACACCTCTGGATAATCCGTGGAGGGTGTAGCCGCTCTCAGAGGGGGAAAAAGTGTTTTATTGTCTTCAGATGAAATTTAATGAGTTTCCATGTGTGTCCATTGCCTCTGATTGTGTCACTGGGTACTCTCTTCTTCATTCCCTCTCATCATATATTTATAAACATTAGTAAGATCTTTCTGAGCCTCTCTCAGCTTTTACTCATGTCAAGTGCTCCAATCGTCTCTGTAGCCCTTCACTGGACTCACTATAATCGCTCTGTGTCTTTCTTGTACTTGAGTATCCAGAACTAGACATAGTACTCCAAATGCCACCTCACCAGGACTGAGAAGAGGGGAAGGATCACTCTGCTAGATCACCTGGTAACACTCTTCCTAATACAGTGTGGGAAGCTGTTGGCCACCTTTGCAGTGATGGCGCAACCAGCTTAGTTTGTTGTCCACCATGACTCCCAGGGATTTCTCTGCCAAGCAACCTTGCAGCTAGTTTTTTTAACAGGTATAGAGCCTCTTATAAAAGAGGCACTTTTTATTTTGCAACAGCTCAAAAGTCCTGGCAGTGGACTGTTGGATGCAAACTCAACAACGTTATTAATTCTTTTCTTTCCTTGGTTTGATTTTAAAGATTTTATCCTGTTTGTCATGTTTGTCACTAATTCTCTCTTTTTTCTTTTTTTTTTTTTTTTATTTTTCAGTAGAAATCTTACATTATTTGCTTTGAAGGGGCTATAGCAACATAAAGAACAGAACATGAGACCAGTCAAAAGCAGAAAGTGCTGTCCTTCAACATTTAATTGGTAATAAAATATAGAGCACTGAAAGTGAAGGACTTACAGATTTAGAAAACAGCAAACCTTGTTTATCTTTAGCAGGGAGAAAGATATAAATATCATTCAAGGCAATTTACCTAAAATACGTATTCATTTCATCTAAAATATGTATTTTGAGCAAGCAGCTTATATTTGCAGCTCAATAAGCAGAATTAGGATGTCATTGATCACAAAATTATAATAAAATGAAAACATGATACATATAGTTTTATAAGGATTTTTCATTCTTATACATGTTATACCATCTGTATTTCTCCTAATACTTCTAATACTATATTTTTTAAATAAACAAACTTTATTTTCTTTCACTTAGAAACACTAGAATCTAATATATTGCATACTGGGTACCTCAAAAAAAAAATTTGTAGCAGTTTATTATATCGTTACGGATTCATTGAAGCATTTACAGGTAAAACCCGTTACAGCAACACCTTTATTATAAAGGAATTTTTTTCCAATTATCTTAAAAATGGAAAGATGAATTTTGTTCACAAAATTTTAAAGCAAGGGAATGCTACTGTACTAAAGGCATCTCTACCCAGTAACACTAACACGACATGAAATTTAAAAGTAGATGTTAGTTCACACCTAGCATGGGCAAATGTTTGGAATTTAGAAGTAGCTCATAGCTACTTCTATAGCTATTTTTCTGTGTATTATAACAGAAACATATAGCTATGTTTCTGTGCATAGCTATATTTCTGTGTATTATATATAAAATATCTGCCATATTTTCCACCTCTGGTGGATGTTGCATTCACCCACCACCATAAATATCCATCAACCTATTTACTGAAAAAATTTAAAGCTTGCTTTTTCTTTAGAGCAAATAACACATAAGATTTTTTTGGAATGTATTACATGTATTATCACATATTACGTGTATTGTCAGAGGATTTAAAGACAACAAATTTAAACATACAGTGACTCACATATGGGAAATCTATAATACCTAAAAAGCTTTAGGATGGAAAATAATACATTGAAATATTGAGGATTTCAATTCCAAATGAACTGTATATTGCATGAACGTTTTGAAATCCATGATCTATGAATTTTAGCAAGAAAGCATTACAATTTCAGAGGTCATGTATTTTTTTCCAGTAGGGAAGATAGTTTAACATATCCACAAACACACAGGGGACACAGTGATTAAAAACATAGTTCAGCTGTATAAGATATATGTTATGTATATAAGGAAAATAAAACAACAACTGAACAATTCCTTCTGGCTAGTACTTCAATATTTTGACCTCCAGCTCAGCTGCACTGTTATTGCAATTAATGTCCAGTACTTAGTTTAAAAATTATCCATTATTAGATACTTAGGTATGATCTTTACAGTAGTTTTGTTTTTAATTAAGAAAAAACTAAGACAGACTTAAAGAGTTATATATTTCAGATCCATTCAAAATAAGTGGAAAGACAGCTGTCAGCTGTGGAACATATGAAGTCAACACTTGCTGTTTGATTCTCGGAACATGTAATCAAAAAAGTAAATAAAAATACTATTTCTTCTAATAAAGATGACACTTTTTTTTAACATATATACACTTATGATGTATTCCTTTATATGTACAATTAGATGAAATTCCCTACAAAAAAAAAAAAAACAGGAAAAAGGCATTATCAATGCTCATGCAAATTAATCTATGCAATGGAATTTAGGCAATCCCTTTTGACAGCTTGAATTGGCAATATTCTAATGAGCAAGCAGCAATGATACTATGTGACTGGTGATCAGACATACTCAGACATTTAGTTGAAGACAGTAAAACTCAAAAAACTTAGATAATTTTTTCTTGAAGAAGTGATGCAAAAATACATTTGTGCAATCCTTTCACCAAGCAACCTTTCTTTATGTAACAAAAAAGAGTGAAAAGTGTAAATGGTTTACTCAGGAAATTACACGACTGAACAGAATATTATGCCAAATCTCATATCTTGTTTATTCCCAGATTCACTATATACTTGTGAGAAAAGTTGACAAATATCTGAAAATGTAAGCAAGTCTGTATATTCCTAACTGAAACAAAACCAAAATTCCCTTGAAAATGAAAAAAAAAAAAATCTTCATTGTTTGCCACATTGTTATACAAGATGAGAAATATAATAGAAGTACTTTGATTACCTGCTGATTCAACACAATAAATCAGAAAAAAGGTTGCCCTTTCTCTTAGGTCATTCATATATGAGACTGAATCCTCTTTTAAAGTTTGACTCAACTGATTTTTGTTGCTGCTGGTTTTTTTCTGTTAAAATGAGCACTCAGCCTTTTGAAATTTCAATTTATTTTCTTTCATTAAGTTAATTTATTTGCCTCAGATTAGGGTGAAGTGACAAATGCTTCAGTCCTGGAACCTTAAGTAACATAATTAGAACAGGGATTCAAATCTGACATTCTTTCCTTTGGTTCTTTAAAAGTATTTTTAAAATTTTATCATTTAGGACTATTTTGTGTCTTTTATACATCACTTGCATTAGTATTACTGTTTACAAATATTTATAGAAAGTAAAAGGCAATAGGAGCACACAGAACTACAGAGGAGACGGTTTATAAATTAATGGTTAGTTGGTGTGATAGGACATAATGGAGCTGTTACTGTTGCCTGTGTCAAAGCGTACTCAGAATGTAATCCATGGATTACAAACACAATAGACCACAACAGATCCTGCTGTATAAAAAGCTGCTGATATGCATAAAACCCAATCATTCTTCACATAATTATTTTGTCTAAATTTAGAATGTGAACTGCTGACACTATCAAAGATACTGTTGGTTGGATACCAGAGTAGAAGATGTTACAGGATTTAGCATGTGTTAGCATTAATTGACTATTATGTCTGTCAAGCAAATAAACCCCCACATAATCTAATTAAACAGGGCACTAGAACTGACTTGAATGAAACCATAAGAAAATGTAGCTGCAATGTGGGAATTTATACAGAGACTTTTGTACAAATTTTCTTCATGAACACTGGTATAAGGTCACATTTCAGTGTACTTGCTTTTAATCTGCATTTTGAATTCTTTGTGTGCAGTAAGTTTCCAAGGAAGAGTTTTCTGAAAAGAGAATTACTTTTTGCTTTGAACTGTTCTAAAATGCCTGCATCTTGCTATTTTATTTTTGATGGTGGTTTTACACTGATAAGTTAAATTGCTATGGGAGTGTTTTTGTGTGTGAAAAGGTCATTTCATTTAGTATAGCGTGGGATTGTATTTTTTTGTTTTTAAATAAGTAACTTTTTTTTTTTTTGCCTAGACATCGATTTTTATTTTTTTTCAGCTAGTGTTTTTAGAAACAAATATATTTTTTAATTGAAAAAAAAAGCGAACATAAAATAGTAGCAACCTTATAACTGCATTTCTGCTGTATAGAAACCTAACTATTTACTTGAGTGGTAGTTTGAGCAATGAAACTTTATTCAATTGGGCCAAGAAAGTTACAGTGAATACCTGACTTCCTGCCATAACACTCAGCATATAACAATAAATGCCTGTAATAGTTGTTATCACTCACTGAACAGACAGAAAGTTATGCTTTCTGAAGGGTACCTTGAGAAGTAAGGACACTAGTGGGTCAGTAAATGAAAACTTGTGAAGGAAGTCATCAAAAAAATCAAGAGTAAAAATGATGGAGGCCTGGTTTTCAGGGGATGGCTGATAGGAAGCAGTGAATAAAGTCTTTACTGTGTTTTGCTTGCATACCCAGCTTTTGCTTTGCACATTGAACTGTCTTTATTCCACCTCACAAGCTTTTGCACTTCTGCTTCTCTCCTCCATCCTGCTTGGGAGGAACGAGAGAGTGGCTGTGTGGGGCTGAGCTGCCTACCATAGTTAAACCACAAAACTGTTTAGACATTTTGGGGTTTTATTGCTTTGCAACAAGTCAGCCTTTTTAAATTTGATTTGCATTTTTTTTACATTCAAACTACTTTAGAATCACTATGTTCTGGTATGTCAGCCTGTGCCAGTGGACTGTGCTATTTGTTCCTAGATTTTGTCTTGTTCAGAGATTTCTTAGCTGTCACTATGTGTTTATCTCTGGATCACCGACAAAATTTCAGTGGTGGGTGAGTCCCAGTACTATCTATCCCTTGCATAAATGTCTGTATGACATTGCACTGAAATACACCAGCTATCTAGCCTCTTTGCTTTCTGAAAATCTACATATCTTCTGAACAAAAGCCCATATGCTTTCAAGTAAAAAAATAAATTCAAACAGAGACTGAAATTTATATTGGGAAATTTTCTAAGTATTTACTGGGGCTATCAACTTTTTCTCACCCAAGAATTGCATATGTTATTTTTCTTCAACTTTCATTGTTTCTAAAGTTACTTTTTTTTTCTTTTCAGCATTGTCTGTTTTAGACAAAATGTCAGATTCCCCATTTCAGATCATCTAAACATTTACTTTTTAGAGTTCCTGAATGTGCATATACAAAGAATATATTTAATAGTAGTTCAGCATAAAATTTAGATTGTTTCTAATGCAATTGCATGAGTTCACAAATGAACAAGTATTGAATATGCTATTCTGCAAGTGTTTATTTTTTATCATAACAAAAAAATATGTAATGACAGCACAGCACAGGGTCTGATTTATGTCACATATTAGAGTGCCTCAATTAAGGCATCCTACAGAAGAGGATACTGACTTTGAGTAATTAACACTTGGTCTGGGACAGTTCAAAAGACAAAGGCACTCCTCAGCAGCATTTGGGAATTCCTCTTCTTGAGCTGGGTTCAGGAGAGAGCAAAAACCTAGTAGACATAACTCTGCATTCTTTTCTTCTTGTGAGCAACTTTTAAAAAGTGACTCCTATGAGACCCTTAATAGTGCCCTACAGGACTTCAAACCCACAAAGTCAGTATGCTCATATTTATAAGGTAAAAGTACAATTTTGAGGAAGCTACTGAAGAGTGACAATAAAATCAATCAATCAAACAAAAAAACACACACCCCCAAAAATAAAATAAAATAAAATAAAATAAAATAAAATAAAATAAAATAAATAAAAAAATAAATAAAATAAAATAAAATAAAATAAAATAAAATAAAATAAATAAAAATAAAGCCCTGTCCTTGTCCAAGTGCCATCTTGCCTTTAGGGTATTTTGCATTCCTGAAGTGCTGGTGAGAGACCACAGCTACGGTAAGAAAAAAAAAAGTTTGGGGAAGGGAAGAGAAAACAAAACCTGCATGAATCTGATGCAAATATTATTGTAATTGTATGTTATACAGGCAAAATAACTGTGAATGTCTTAACATTAAATAATACTGAATAAGATTCTCTGCTCCAAAGCGAGTGTAATCTAAACAAACAGGACTGTTGAACAGTGCTACCTTTAAATTATTTCTCTAGTGTACTGCAAACATCTTCTTCCCTCTCCAGTAAATTGGACAGTTATCTTCTGTTCCTGTTGAAAATATCAAGATGTTTCATTACAGCACAAAAAGGGGATAACTTGACCTAGAAAAACTGTGTAATGCCCATGCATGAGAAAAAATACGTAACATTCTATGGTAAAACTAGACCATATCAAATCCTGATAAGTCATATTATGTAATCTTGTGTTATCATAATATGGAAGTCATATAATGAATTACTCATGACTGCTGTTCAATAAAATAAAATGAGATCATTAACTAATTGAAAGTAAAGTGTAATGTAATGAATATGTGCATGATATTGTAGCTTCCTGCTGACTTCTTATGATATTAAAATGTTAATTATAAAATTGGATAGGTACTCTCAATGGCAGTGATATTATATTTTCTTTTAATAAAATCTTTTTTTAAATTGAAAAATATTTTAATAAATAATGTCAAGACACCTATAAAACGATCTTCTTAGCGTTTGCTTCAAAATTTAAAATTAAAATGTGATAATTAACCATAGATATACAGCGAGATTAAAGAATTAAAAGAGTCTTAGCCAAGCAATTGACATGACTTGAACTATGGGCCATAAAAAATGAATCATATGCTAGGAATGAGACCTCTGCAAGCTTGGAGTAAAATTACAACAAAGCTCACACCACCAGCGACATTGTATGCACAGTGATTCCTGCAAGATGTTTCATCACATTCACAGATGACATCTATTACTGTGCTCCTTCTTGCCAATTTTGCTGAGAAAAGACATTCCAGAATGTTCATGAAGCAGTTGCAAGCAGAAGAATATAAAAAAAAGGAAGTTAAAAGTTATATTCACAACTCCACAGCTATGTGGACCAGTGGTCAAATGATCAGCTATTTGCCATCAAAGTGCTTTTGGATAGATCTTCTCTGGCAGCACAGCCCATCAGGAAAAAAGGAAGGGAGGGAGGGAGGAAAGGAAAAGGAAAAGCAATGAAGGAAGTGAGGGAGAGAGGGAGGGAGGGAAAGAGAGAGGAAAGGAAAAGCAAGGGAGGGAGGGAAGGAGGAAAGAAGGGAGGAAAGAAGGGAGGAAGGACAGAAGAAAGGAAGGAAGGAAGGGAGAACGGATGCAAG
>JBCJKH010064611.1:0-12172 GCA_039877255.1 Loriculus beryllinus
GAGGGGCAGGATCCCCTCCCTGAGCTGCTGCTCACGCTCTGGGGGTGCACCCAGCACACGGGGGGGTTCTGGGCTCAGTGCACACTGGAGCTGGGTCATGTCTGTGTCAACACCTCCTGCTTCCCTTTTCTCATCTTTCGTCTGAATTCAGCAGTGAAACAATTTTGACAAGGCTCTGCAGTAAAGGTCCGGTTGGGATGTGCAGCTGTGGAGGACAGTCAGAATATGCTATGGCTGTGATGAGAGCTCAGTCAGCAGATGCATTGGGCAGAGCAGGATATAATCTACATTTGAGTTCGCAAATTTGTTTTACTTTTCCTTTAGAAACACAGACCGTGAAAATACCGCTTTCATAGTGATCTTAACTGTGGCTCAGGCTTTGTTGAAGAAGTCCTCCTGTGGCACAAAGTAATGTTAGAAGAATGGGACTGCATCTCCTTCGGTTATCTGCTGTTTCATTTCAAACGTTTTGTCCATTGAAAAGCAAGTATGTTGCAAATGAGGCTGAGGGATGCCTCACTGCCCCTAGCAACTGCAGATAGAGTCCCTCTTTAGAACTGAGCTCAAGCTGAGTCTGTGTAGCTGCTACTTAGTATTCAAGCAGATGTCAGCGAGGCTTTTTGGAAATACAAACTTATATACAGATGGTGTAGGTCCAGAGGTTAGGAAGCGGCTGTGCTGCGTACAGGTTTACTTCTGAGAGCAAATGTGTTTACTCAGAAATGATTTTTTCAGATTCTGAATTCAAAAAGCTCAAAAGATGCTGTTGGTGGCCATCAGTGTCTCATTCGGGCTCTTTTCTGTGCCCTGAATTCAAATGGCCAGCAATGCATTTCATTCTAAGCTGTAATGTTGGGGTTTTGTTTCTCTTCTCTTAAATATTAATATATAACACATGAATGAATGGAGCAGGATCTTCTGTACATTGCTAGGATATCTTAAGACAGTGTTTGAATTTGCTTGAAATAATTTGAGTAGTGGGGTAAGCAGAGTATGTGCCAAAGCCTTATTGCTGGCATGGTTGCCCATCTCCAGGTTTGTGCTGAGGAAGAGAGGGATTGTTTTGAAAGGAGACCGACATGCTTTTAAGCCCAGAAAAGCTGTTCACCTTCTACAATTAATACTTATATCATGGAACTGTGGGTAGTTCATGCTAAGTGGTATCTCATTTCATGTAGGGTAACCGTGGGTCTGCTTTGTTTGAATTCTTGGCTAGCTTTGAAGAGTCCTGGAGGTCTCTTCAGTTGTGTTGCAGTTTGCCTAAAGGGAGGCAAGGGGGTGGGAGTGTTACTTTAATATTTCCTTGTCAGCTGTGTTTGGAAACACAAGAAGGTGTTGTTGAAGAAGCTCAAAGAGAGCATTCGGTTGACATTCTCTGACAATCTGCTGGTAGCTCTCCGGGTTGTGTCTCGAAGTGCTGGCAAGTGCACAGAGATGGGCATTTGGCTCTGCTCCTGCTGAGAGGCCCAGGTGCTTCCTGAACTGGAAACAGTCCTGTGTGTTTAACAGACTTCAGCTGGACTTCTGCTCCATGGATTTGTTCAGTCCTTTTGTGAACCTGTTTGTCTGCAGTGACATCTTGCTTGAGAAAGTGACTCTTGGTCTTTTAGCAGCATCTTGGTAATTTTTTTTTGATGCCCTTTAGTTTTCCTGTGGAATAAATAGTGAATAATTGCACCCAGTTGTTGCTCACTGTTCCACTGATCATTTATACATCTCTCTTATCTTCATGGCAGTTGTCGTTTTTTTGTGGATACAGCCCAGTAAAATTTCCCTCCTTTGATCATCCTTGCTGCCCCTTTTAGATGTTTGTATTCCTGACCACAGAACAGCCAACACTCAGCTCTGACCGGTTTGGTAATATGTAAGCATGGCATTGAAAACCTGCACCCTTAAAAAGGTATCTAGAGTGTGTCAGAAAGCTAAAGCCTGTGTCCTTATAATTTGGGTATTTTAAGCACTTGGAGAGCAAGGAGTCTGTGTAGCTTTTGGCTGAATTATGAATAAAGTCAGTGCTTTATAACAGCATTCAGGTTTTTTAATTAATCCTTTCTCATTAATTTTTTTAAAGGAGTTTCATGAAAGACTTCACTGAGTGACTCAGGTTCTGTTCCTGAAAATTCTTTCAAGGGAATTGGCTGGTCTTTAAAGCTGTGCAAAAATCTCAGAAATACACCAGGGAGAATAATGCTGTGCTGGCCAGGGAGAGAGACCTGTGCCCAAACTGGTCTGGTTTCTAGTTTTCTTTTTAGTCACAGCACCTGAATCCAAAAAGGAGAACAGTTGATTTATACTCTCGTGCCTTAGTTACCAAATATAGACTTATTTCCAGATTTAGAGGATGTTTCTGGTTACTTACAGAAAATCATAATGAACTCAAGTGATATGCTGACCAGCCATTGACTGCATTACTAATTGCTCTTTCAGAAAATAGCTTTAAAAGTGTCTCTGGAGCAAACTGATCTTTTGATGAGAGGTACAGAGCAGACTCTGAAATGTGTTACCATCCTTCACTTCAGGTCTGCTGGCAGGGAATCTGGCCCATTGTGAAAATGAAAAAGAGAAGAGGTGATGAAACTTAGGTTTGGAGGTGCGGATGGATTGTGTTATTTGTAACTTTTTCTTTCAGTGTACAGAGCCCCAAAAGCTATTCAATATCGCAAATGAACTGCTCCATACGGAAGAAGCATATGTTAAAAGACTCCATCTGTTGGACCAGGTAATTTGATTTTGAATAAACTCTGCTTTCTTTTCTGTGAGCAGCAAGGATGTCTCCTGTTCATCCCCTAACCCAATAGTGTGAAACCCCTGTTTAGAGTTGGGAGATGGAGATTGCTTGCCAGGTTGTGTGCCTTGGGTCCCAGAGGTGAGCTTTTGGCAAGAGGGATCCCAGAGCCGGAACCCAAGGATTAGGAGGTTGGAAAGAAGAATGGGAAAGCAGCAGCCCAATGGTATACAGATGCCATCATCATTTGGTTATTCCCTGGGGCATATGTGAAGAAGAAATCACAGGGACACTGGAGGCACTGCGAAATTATGAAATCAGTGATTGCTCTGTAATGTGCAAGAGGTTTGAGTTTTACTAAAATCAGGCCACATGCATAAAGTCCTAGCCTCACAGAAATTAGGGGTTCTTTTTACCCACAGTGTTTCGTAATTGTTGGCCATCATGTTTACACATGAGGATAAGGTAAAGCTGATGTGATGAGCCTGAACTTTCTTCCACATAAACACCAAAGCAAGTCTGCAGAGTTCAGGCATTTCTATAATTAGCTCAAGTTAAAAAACCGAATCTGTATGTGCAGGGAAGGAGTAAAGATGGGTGTGAGTCACATTGCTAACCAAGCACTTGTTAAAACCAGGGCAGGAAGAAAATTGTCACCTTGTTAGAAATCTTGTTAGAAGCTATAACTTGTCGAGCCCTCTACCCTCTGACTCTAGGACTCTGTGGAAGACTTTGCAATGTTTGCTTTGGATAATCAGAGACTGTTTCAGGACCTTAGAAGTCAGGGGTGTTTTTCCCTGTTGTTCAGTACACAGAGAAACAAAATAATCACATAGTTTTATTTTGCTTCACAGAAATAGGAGTAAGTGCTCTTCGGGGACTGGTTGTTCTTTGCAACTGGCACTGCTAAGTACAAGATGTCCAATCTTCTTGTTAGCTCCAATCTTTTTGATTTACCCATATCACTATGGCCTAGAGTTACAAATCTAACCCTCCTTGGCAGTGGGCTTACATTTTCTGAACTTCCTGAAAGACCCCAAGGAATGACTACCAGAAGTCAAAAGTTGTCGCTCTCTTCTAAGGCAGTCAGCTTTGTAATACTGCAGTCTAAAGCCAGCGTGTCCAGGGATGGTTTTTGTAAATATGTTGGTGCTGTCTTGTTGTCTTATCCAGGTTTTTTGCACTAAGTTGTCAGAAGCAGGTATTTCATCTGAAGTGATCACGGGCATCTTTTCAAATATTTCTTCCATCTATTGTTTCCATGGACAATTTCTTCTTCCTGAGCTCCAAACAAGAATTACACAAGAATGGTGGGTAACTGTTATTACAATTGTTTTAAAAATGCATTTGCAAGAAGCCAGAGCAACCGTAAGGCCTAGTCTCATTCTGGAGTTTTAATTGTTTAATGCAGCAGCTCACTTGTTATTCAATACATTAGTCTGGAGTCCCTTGAGCATTTCTGACTTCCAGAATAGACTTGAGCCGTCAAAATCTGGAGTGCATTGTGAGAACTTTTTCAGTCCAAAGTATTGCCGGAGCTGTTTTCCTCACTGTCCTGCCACTCTCCTGTTAGTGCAGTACTATGAAATTGCAGTATTGGGAAGGAAGGAAATTGCTTGTTTTGGCTCCCTAGATAAAGTATTTCAGCCCCACTCTGAGATGTTTAAGAACCTCAGTTCTCAAAGCAGGAAAATGCATCATCATGTCAAAGCCCAGGCTTGCATGCCATTTTGAAGGTGTCACCAGAAACAGCTACTTTTGTGGGTGTTTTTTTGAGTTTTGTGGTGGTTATATAAAATTTAATGTTAAAATTAGCATTGTACCAGTCAACCAGTGGAAAATCTGGGCAGATGAGCTGGATGACTTCATATCTATAAATCTCCTTATGTCTTTACACAACCACTTGTGTTGTTCAGCACCACAGCGTTGTGTAGGTTTTTACCCCAGAATTTGTTGGCCTTTTGTTCTAAGAGATAATAAGTACTATTGGTTACAACGTATACCTGCTTTTTCAAGAGAATAGGTGTAGTTGTAGTTTTTGGGTTGGCTTTGGTTTTGTTTCTTTGGGGTTTTTTGGGGGGGTGGGTTGTTTGTTGGGGTTTGAGGGTTTTGTTGGTTTCTTTGGTTTTGGGGGTTTTAACTTGGAGTTTGTTTTTGTTTTTCAATGACAAACATGATTGTCATTGAAAACATGATTGTTTTTCAATGGTAAAGGTCAAATACCAATTCAAATTTGTCAACTGCATAAAGTTGTAGATAAGGCAGAAATACAGCAATAGGTAGAAACGTTAATTGTAAGGCAGACGTAGGAAACTTGATTTGAGATGACACATTGACTGCATAGTTCCCTGCAGTGGAAGTTTCATGTAGTGCTGCCCCTTTCCAAGTACCCTGACTGATGAAGACAAGACCAGAGTTCACATCTCTCTTGGCTGAGGCCAGTCTTCATATAGTTCATCAGTGATCAGAAGGAATTAGTGAGTACCAGCACGCTTGGCATTTACAGGTACAGCTGCAATAAAGGGAGGGAAACTGCACAGTCTGGAAGTCAGAGAGGGCAGAAGCTTGTTCAATAGCTGAAGAGTTCAGCAAGAGAAGCAAGCTGGAGAAGAAATGGCTGTCGCTCTGCCCAGCTGTGAATTTGGAGAAGACAGATGTCTCTGGGACTACCCAGCTGCACTGAGCGATCTCCCTGTATTAAAACCTCTTCCGATATTTGTTCTGATATTGTTCATCTGTGGTGGAACAGATGATTTTAACAAAGTAAAAGTTTCCTGCAGGATTTTACACTGGACAGCAGATATCTATAAAAGTATCTTTAACGATGTGTGGTCAGTTTGAATTTGATCCTCACTTACAAGAGTGACACTTGGGGCAGAACATCAGTATGTCTAGATTAATGTTGGATGTTTCATCAAGGATATGGCATAGATTACTTTAAAATTAGCCTGAAATATCTTCATTGCATATGTGTGTGAGTGCTTGTGCATGTGGGAGACAACTGTGAAAATCTTGCAGTTGTGGTTTTTCTCAGAAGATCGTACTGATTTCCAGAGATTTTAGTTCTTACCTGTCTCTTTCCCATAGGAATGTCAACCCACGGCTTGGAGATATCCTACAGAAACTTGCTCCTTTTCTGAAGATGTATGGAGAATATGTAAAGAACTTTGACAGGGCAATGGACATGGTGAACACATGTATGCAGAGGTCCTCTCCATTCAAAGATGTTGTTCAGAACATACAGGTATGTGATTAATTGGCATAATATGGAGATCCTCATTCATTTGTGTGAGGGGTTTTTTTCCCAGTATGTGACACACAGTGTTTAGCTACGAAGTAACACTGCTCTAATACTAAGAATACATCATTTTTAGTGGCAGTCGTTTCTTCTCTTTTTGCTGTCTGACACGTATTTTTCACCTATGTTAGCTTTTTTTCTGCTCATATATTTAAGAGGAGTATCAGAAGTTGCAGAGCAAAACCTCACTCCTGGCCCGGCAGTTCTGACTGTGAACATGTCCATTTATAAATGCTTTTTGATTTCTTTTCATCATCACTAATTTTAATTGCTTTTTAATAAATACATTTCCATTCTGAGGTGGGTGTGTTTGGGTTCAAGTGTGTCATCAGCAGCTTGTGCTGCTGGTTTGATTTTTGTGAGGCTCAGGAAGTTGCATGCTGCTCTTGGGGCTCACAGCTCTGCAGGAAGATGCTTATCATGGGTTTTCAAGTGTTTTCTCTTAATTATACAAAAAGCTGTGTGGAGAGGGGAGAAGAGCTCTGCTGATGCTGGTGTATCTGTGGAAACTCTCTTTACCCTCAGGCCCAGGGTCTGCTTAAGGGATGAAGGAGGCTCCAGCACACTTGCAAGCATCTCTCTGCCTGCGCTGGGAAAGCAGATATTGTCCTTTGGGAAGGGCAAGCTGGCAGGGAGTGGGTTAAACTGAGGAGGGAGCACAGCTGCCTGCCTTCAAGGAGAGGATTGTGGCTGGGCCAGCTGTCAGGAATCAAGTAATCCTCAGCAGCACTGGAGAGAGAGGCCCTGCATGCAGGGTCAAGGCTTGGAGAGCTTCCTCTCCTACTAGATTCTCACTCCACATGGCCCTTTCTTAACCTTGTTCTGTATGAACTCAGCTTGGCATCTTCCCACCCTGTCTTTTCTCA
Source organism: Loriculus beryllinus (assembly GCA_039877255.1). Taxonomy (NCBI): domain Eukaryota; kingdom Metazoa; phylum Chordata; class Aves; order Psittaciformes; family Psittacidae; genus Loriculus; species Loriculus beryllinus. Next base: position 6,890 of record JBCJKH010064611.1, read on the forward strand.
CCACCAAGTTACCAACATAAGCCATGTGTATTGGCTGTCAGTCTTCAGAGCTGATCTGCAGCTGCCTGAGACCATGACCATGTCTGCTGTTGCTTGAAATTGTGAGACAGTGGGAGTGCAGGCAGTGCATGTGGAAGGTGCCATTCTGAACCCCACCGACAGCAGGCAACACCAAAACACCTTTTGCTTCTGTCAATGCCTGTACCTGCAGGAGGCAAAGATTTGACCAGGAATACTTAGTTCACTCATCTGGCCTGTCTCTGTGCTATCAAAAGTCACTGTTACTTTCCAGAATACCAGTTGAAGTTTGTTGTGGTCCTTCAGTGATAAACTGTCCACCTAAGCTGTTAATGGAAGTGAATTGCATTGTGAACTCTGTGAACTTTAAAAAATCTCACAGCATTAAACTTTTCCTATTTTGAACAGTTTATTTTGTCACTGCTGGCTTTTTAGGTAAGGATACACTTGGCATGTGAATACAACTGATGTGAGCCTTAGTGTGACTTCCTCCTCTGCTTCCTTATTGCTGTTCAGTGTTAAGATTCATCCTATTGCTGGAATAAAAAGGCAATGGAGAAGGTTGTAGTAAGTGGATTGGGAGTATAAACTAAGCACTAACATGTAGTAGTGAAGTTCCATGCCCTTTTTAGTTCTTCCTGGAATTTTTAATTCTTTCCATCCCAGTTGCATTTTCTGGGAAATATGGTTCTGTAAAACACTGAGAGAGAATAATTTCACTTTATCTCCTATAAACAGGAATATTGCTCATGCTGCTCCACTGCGACAAGAGAGTTTTAACAGCAAATTTACTTCTGAATTTCTGGAAAGATAGCTTTTCGTTTTCTCTCAGACACTCATTAACTGCAGGCTTTGGCTTGGGAATCGGGTGAGCCAGTAGTGTGTCATGGCTGTAATATTTATGAGGAAAATTGCAAATACCTGAAGTGAGCCTATTTCTCTGAGAAAAACATGTTGAAATTAATGTGGTTGTTGAGGGGCTGCTCATAGTAAAAGAGACCAACATGTGGCCATTAGTATGCTGATGTAAAATGAATGCTATGGAGAAGAGCGTGTGTGTGGTTAACACACTGATGTGGGATTCAGGGGTTGGATTACATCACTACCAGAAATTTCCTGTGTGCTTTAAAGCAAGTGACTTATTTTCATAGGATCCCTATGAAGTGAATGGGCATTACTGTTTGAAAGAGGAGAGGAGAAATGAGAAACACAGGAAGAATAAGTACACTGCAATGCTCCAAGCAGAGCAGATCAGTGCCTTATTGGGTAGTAGTTAGTGTAGTCTGTCTCAAACCTACTTCCTTCTTGGTCAAATGGAAAGAAAAAAAAAAGAGAATTTGAGGCAGCTCCTTCTCCAGAGGGGATGTCTGAGCAGTGTGTCTGCTGCTTGTGCTGTAAGCCGTAGCAAGCAGTACAGTCCTGTGGGATTTCTGACTTTACATAGTCTTTGGGAGGAAAAATGCTGTGTAGGGCCATGGAGGGAAAGAGTTTTTGTGAGCTTGGGAAGGAGCATGCAAAATCTGAAAGAGGATTGTTGCATATCTGCAGGCAATGCAAGACATGGGACTAAGGTTCACATGAAACCTGTCAGCTCTGATAGCTGCTGGTGGACAGGAGGCTCTGCAGAGGGATCTGGAAAGGCCGGACCCATGGGATGTCACCAATGGGATGAGGTTCAACAAGGCAAAGTGCCAAGCCCTGCACTTGGGCCACAACAAGCCCCTGCAGTGCTCCAGGCTTGGGAAGAGTGGCTGGAAACTGCTCATGGGAAAGGATCTGTGGGTGCTGATTGATGGAGCTGAACGTGAGCAACTTGTGCCCAGGCAGCCAGGAAGCCCCCAGCATCCTGGCCTGGATCAGCACCAGTGCGGCAGCAGGGCCAGGGCAGGGACTGTGCCCCTGTGCTGGGCACTGGGGAGGCTGCACCTCGGATCCTGTGCTCAGCTCTGGGCCCCTCACTACAAGAGAGACATTGAGGGGCTGGAGCGGGGCCAGAGAACCTGGCTGATTCCATGATTCACAAACCTCAGGAAGTTCACTGCACACCAATTCATGCCTGTCTGTATGGCCAGGAGAGCCCAGCAGCCCTAGAAACCATTGACCCAAACCCATGCTGGACCTGAGAATGCTCCCCTGACCTCCCCCTGTGTCACTTAGAATCACAAAATCAACCAGTTGGAAAAGACCTTTAAACTCATCCAGTGCAACCATTGTCCCAAGGCCACCACTAACCCACAACACTCATCTATGCTTCCAGCCAGCCCAGCTCTTCATCGGAGGCTGGTGGAGATGAGGAATGCATGGACCCACAGAACCTGGGGAAGACATCAGGAACAGCAACAAGGAGTGATCAAAGAAGGCAGGGACAATGCTGTGATGGGTAGGGCTGGAGGAAGGTGAAGGTAGGGTTTCCCTGCTCAGGCATGCCAGGAAGCCTCTGCTCTTCCATCATACCTTTGGATGCAGCCGGTGGTGGAAGAATGGCTAACAGCACTGCCCGGTGTTGTCCATGGCACCAACAGGGTGAAGGCATTTCTGCCTGTGTAACGGTTCCAATTGGCAAGGAGGGGAACTTGGCAGAATTACTTGAAACATCACTGGCTGCCCAGCACTGATGTGCACAGGTTTGGTTTTCCCCTCCCACCCTGCACAAGCATGGCAAGATCAGCTCTGCACATTGGGATGGGCCTTTCTGCAGTGGGTTCTCATGCTGATCTCAATGGCACAGAGCAGGAAGACAGGCTGCTCGTGGCATCTATCCTGCCTTTGGGCTGGGCTTCACAAGGCACAATGAAATCAGGCTAAAAGATACCTCCCAAAATACTCTGTGATCATCTTGCTCTAGGACTGTGCTTATTATTACAGCAACGCTCTGGGCAAGGGTCAAATTCTGAGCAGGAAACGTCATGTTATGATAAAGCACAAGTGATTTCTTCATGTTAACACCCTTGTAGCCATGTAACCCCAAACCACATCCATTCAAGCGTCCATCCAGAGTTCAGGCCACAAGGCACATGGGTTGAGGTGATCTCACCAGGTTTCATGCAACCACAAGGACAACCGGTGGGGATCTGTGATACAAGGCAGCAGAAGGAGCAATAAAGCCATGATTGCACGTGTTGATAACCAAGCATACAACTCACAGCTATGGAGAGAGTAAACAGAAGGAATGTGTTTGCACCAAGGCCAGGAAAAGCCTGAGTAAGTGATTTAATCAGCAGAAGCCCCAACCCTGATAACAGAATGGCCCTGAGGGTGCTCCAGGCAGCATGGGCCACCCTGTTATCTCAAGAGGAACACAGGATGCAGTTGTAACATACCCCAAAATGAAGAAACAAAGACCAGGGCCAGCATCTTGCCTAACAGTTACTAACCCAGGAGCTCGCTCCTGCCACAGTAATCACTGTTTCCTAAAGGAACACAAAAGACCCACGCACCAGGTCCCCTCTTGGGTTGATAATGTTAATGTGGGCTTAGTGACCAGCAGGTCCTGCCCTCCAAATCACACACACACAGTGGCACCCCACATCAGGCCTCTCCAACACAAACCCGGCACCTGCAGCAAGCGCAAGCCTTGGACTGAGTGTGACACTGGTGTGAAGGATGCTCCTCTTCCAGAAAGCCCTAGCACAGCACTGATGTTTGCTACAGCAAGGAAGGAGATGCTTGTCTGGTCCTCATCACTTGTCCGGACTTGCTCCTTAGGTGTCAAACCACACTGGGATTTCAGGGCCCCTCAGGAGCTGACACCATCAGCTCTCCTTCACCCTCCCACCCCACCTTCTGAGTCATCAGGAGTCTTTTGTTTCTTCACCCGGCTGCTTGGTGCCTCCAGGCCTGTTCTTTATCACCCCCCACATCTCTTAATAGCTGTGGTCCATCCTTCCCTTCAGAACAAAAGGACATTTGTCCCAACCAGCGGTGTCCTGATGAGGGCCACTAACCTGGGCACTACCAGCACATGCCATCTGTACATCCCTTCTCCTACCATTGTTCCCCATTCACAGGGAGGCACCTTCATCTCCATCCCCACACAAAAGCTCTGCAATCACCTATGCAATGTGCTGCAAGCAGCCGCTGAAGGTGCCACCACCTCTGAGACCATCCACAGGCACATAGGCAAAGCTGGAGTGACACAGAATCCTAGCATCATGGAATGGTTTGAGATGAAGGGACCTTAAAGATGACCCAGTTCCAGCCCCCTGCCACGGGCAGGGACCCCTTCCACTGGAGCAGCTTGCTCCAAGCCCGTGTCCAACCTGGCCTTGAACACTGCCAGGGATGGGGCAACCCCAGGGCAGCCTGCTCCATGCTGGTTGTGATCACACAGAGGGGTCTGCAGCAGGCAGGTAAAGGGGAATTCCCTGAAGTCACCAGTTTTCCACTTGGGAGCTCCGTGTAACCCCAAACAGCTTCTGAGGCACAAATCCCCGGTTCCTCACCAGTAACCCAACCAGAAACCCTCACCCACCACATCAGCACCAGCGGGAGTTCAAAGATAGACATTTCCCTTTGATAAAACACTTGCACGATGCAAACAAACCCCCTGCACCCACCTCAGATTAAACAGTCTAGAAAACATGTAAATACAGCCAAGGTCAGACTGTGTCATCTCTGATACACCCCTGAAGACAGGAACAACAGCCCTGGGCGCCTCTGATTCAAGGTGCTACTAGAAATCAGCACAGAACAGCTAACAGCAGTGCTCAGACCAGGCTGTGCACAACTCGGGGCAGACGTGCCTGACCCGGTGTGCTGGTGGCAGCTATCGCTCCTGGAAATGCCCTGATCCTGCAAGATCACCGTGACAGACCCAGGAGAAAGCCCACAGCGATCCATAGAGGCTCCTGGCACAGACACTCCTCACTTCATATCCCCACCATCAGGGGATGTGACAGGCAGAGGCAGGAATGAGGAGGGCAGTGATGCTGTAGAGCCACCAGCTCTGCTTCAATCCAAACCTCCAACACTTCCACAAAAGGACCTCTTTCCTTGGCACATGGCTGAGTTTATGCACTGCAGTCAGACCCTCAGCACTGGCTGCAATCAGTGCCTTCATCTTCCCCATGCACCAGCGTCCTGCCTGGCCACTAGCAACGCTTCATTCCATCACTTCCAAACATCCTCATTCTTCCCACAGCCAGCAGCAAAGCCCTTTATAATCATGGAATGGGTTGGGATGAAGGGACCTTAAAGCCCCTCCAGCTCCAACCCCTGCCATGGGCAGGGACCCCTTCCACTGGAGCAGCTTGCTCCAAGCCCCTG
>JBCJKH010064616.1:0-16668 GCA_039877255.1 Loriculus beryllinus
GAAGGTGGGAAGAAATAGAGAGAGGACACCTGGACCAAACTAGCCAAAGAGGTATTCTATACCACAGCATGTCATGCCCAGTGTATAAACTGGAGGGAGTTACCTGGAAAGCCAGGATCACTGCTCAGGTCAGGCTGGGTATCGGTCGGCAGGTGGTGAGCAATTGTATTCTCCCCCTTTGTTATTTCCCCTATTATTATTGGCAGTAGCAGCAGTGGTTTTGTGTTATACCTTAGTTACTGGACTGTTCTTATCTCAACCTGTGGGAGTTATGTTCTTTTGATTCTCCTCCCCATCTCTCTGGGAGCAACAGGGGAAAGAATGAGGGAGAGTGAGCAAGCAGCTGCGTGGTTCTGAATTACTGGCTGTGCTTAAACCATGACACTATGCTAGTACGCTAGGCCATTAGTGTGAATGAAGACTTTGTGCTTCAGATTAGGGAACCAGAAAAAGATGAGGAAATCTGCTGTACTGAGCACTAATTGAATAAAGCTTGTTCTTGCTTGTTGGTTTTGAAGCTTTGTGTGCAGATCTGTCTATCTTGCTAAACCTTCTTAGGTTAAGGAGTGCTTTCAAGACTAATGGTCTTCCTAAGTTAAGCGAAAAAGGTTTATGTTGTTTATTTCCCTAGGGTTTCTCTTTTATTGCTGCTGGAGGGGAGCTGTCACTTCTTGTGGCCACATGGAACAGTCTGTTAAACAACCCAGCAACACCTCTCCCCCAACATTTTTTCCTTTAATTCACTAGAAAATACCATAAGGTGTACTAATGAGCATCTCTCGTCCCCCCTCCCAATTAATAATTGACAATGCTGACCCCAGTTCAATTAAATACTGTATTTTTCTTTGTAGAAGATAACTGAAGTACCCGTCATGTCCCCTCATGTAATATAAAGTGGTCTCAAAGAAAGGCATGCAAGAGAGTAACAGTGACAAATATCAGTTTCGGGAGAGGAGCAACTCAAAACTTTTGTGGAAAAACAGGGATTGGAACAAAAAAGAAGTCTTTGCCACGTATATGTAGGTGTGCTGTTGTATAATATTGAAATTTAATGCAAATGCTTTTTTTCTGATCCTGATAGTTCCTGTTAAAACTAGATCTCTTAAGTGCTGACAGAAGAAAGGCTGGGTTGTATATTAGGCACTGCAGTATTTAGTGATATTAAAGTAGCTAAAAATTAATAACTGGATTCAGTCTTGTGCAAACAGGTTAAATAGAAGAGCACAAATTTTGCACTGAGTAATGCTGTGTGTTATCACAAAAATAATGCAAGCTCTGTTCCTCTGTGGAAAGCTTTATTGCCTGAAGGCCTACCATGGGTTATGTTCGTTGCAACTTGTTAATTTGTAGTATATTAAACTGCTTAAAGAACCCCAAACAGTTTGCCTTTTCTCTTTAATCTGTATTAATTGAAGCTTATGAAGCAAAAACATTCATTTAACTTGTTAATTACTTGTTGTCCTGTGATATTATTTCAAGGAAACAGACACTAAATTCAATACCGGTGCCATGGTATTGAAACAGCATTTGTGTTGCTGTTTCATCCCACACCTTTCCTTCAGGTCTCTCCAAATGTGCCAAGGAACATGTTTCTTAATTCACTGAAAACTCTTAATCTAATCACATTCAGTGCTTACACTAATATGATAATTCTGAATGTGATTACACTGATTGTGATTACACTGAGTGTGATTACACTGATATTAGGTCTTTGTATGCATGTATTTAGTCCATTGTGGCCACAGCAATTTGGAAGCAGAAAAGGAATATGCCAGAGATCAGTCCAGGTTAGCCTCATAGGTTACACTGCTGCTGAGATACATCTACTCTGTAATGCTTTGGCCTCAGATGACAAAAGTCTTACTAGCTTACCTGGCTTTGACATTCCTGCAGCAAACTGGAGAATGACTTGTGCTAGGGTTGCAGCTGTGGGATAATTCTGTCAGTGACTGCAGATCTCTTTTTGTACCCTATCTTGTGAAGTTCAGACCTCTTTTTGTATCCTGTCTTGTGAAGTTCCTAGGTGTGTGTACTTGTGATTCCTTCTGACCTCTGCAAGCTAAAAGTAGAATGGAAGATGGGTGAGTATAACTGATGTATCTGTTCTAGGTCAGAAAGATAACTTCTGTCGTGTGGGGCTGTCTCTTTTAAGCTTGAGGAGATTTGCTCAAAGGACAGTGGTTTGGGGTTTTTACCACTGGGATAGCATCAGTTGTTGCAGTCACTCAAAAGCACCTAGGAAGCTCTGCAATCATGAGGTTATTGTGAAATATCTGACAGGAAGCACACGTCTTTATCCCTTATTGCTGATCTCAGTGCTCTGTCATTTAGGAAATGCAGTGACTGATCTACTTGCGCCTGGAGGATGGCTAATAAATACATGTTAGATAACGTTTTGGATGCTGTTGCATGGATATTGATTGAGAGAAGAAAATGAATCTTATACCTAACGCTTACCTGATTTTTACATTTTTTTGAGCTCATGTGAGAAAGTCTGTGTTATAAAAGCAAATAATAAGACACGAGGAAAAACCTTAGGGAAATCTTTGGTTTCCTCATTGCTGCTGTGAGGTGAATCCTGGCACTTGTAATCCCTGAGAGGTCTTCTGTGACCTAAATTTTGCTGTCCCTTGATGTGACTTATCACATACAGGGCTTCTGGGACAAGAAGCACTGGCTTTCCAGCTGCTGCCACCTCTTTTTTTAGATGATAGGTGGTTGCTGGCAGGGTACATGAAAATGTCTTAGACTTCAATAATTTGTGTAAAATATCTAGAAAGTGTTCTGAAATTAATGTTTAGAGTATTAAAACCAAAACAAACTAAATACCACCACCACCCCTCCCCCCAAACCAAAAGCCTGCACCAGATGTCACTTAACTGATAATTTTATCACTCTTAATAACAGTGTTTTATTCTATGTAACTTGCAACAGTGGATCCTTTTTCTATAAAAAGATGAAAAACAGTTCTCACACATTGAGTTGCTGGAACATTCCTATGAAATTACAGGGATCTCTTGTCATGAGCCTTTTCTGAAATACCAAAGCAATGCTTTTTGTTCTTGTGACATGAATTGCAGTAGTTGCCATATGGAGCATAGATAGATGCTCAGTACTATATTATGCACTAGGTAAGAACAGCACTTTTTTGATATACATTGCATACACCAAGCATTGAGTACAGATAATTCTCTTACATCATGGGCTGACAATAGTGTTTATGTGCAAGATGATGCAAACTTTCGGTGTGTTGACTACAGATATTTTCTTGTGCTTTGTGGAATTGAACTTCAAGGTTAGCATTGCCTTGAAACAGTATTTTCCGTTTATGCCACAGCCATATAGTTTTTACACTTTGCAATATTGCTGCATATGTAATGTTTTGCAGGGTTCCAAAAAACATCTAATCTCACACAGAAAATGTACAAATATATTTATAGTTTTTGTTATAAATGATACATGAAATATTTGGTCTCCAGACATCTTGTCGTTAGCTTCGTGTTGCCATAGGCACTCATTAGTATTCCAGGGAGGCCTGGTTGTCATGGTGAAGTGTGTAGTTGTACCGTGTTCCCATGGCAACCTCCACCGTTATGTACCTTCAGCAGATATGCTAGCAAATCTGTTTGGGTAAATCTAAGATGATCTTGTGGTAGCATTAATGTTTTAAATAACATTACCATCCTTTTCCTAGGTGGTTAGCCTTGCAAACGTATTTTATATGTTAATATGGAGCATTGAGTCCATATAACATAGCGCGATTTGGACTTGTGGGAAATTGTTTTCAAAAAGCAGCAGCAGGGGATAGCTTGACCTCAAAAGAGGTTAAGACAAAATTATGGTGTTGAAGCTGTTTACACATATTTTTGTGTGTGTCTGGCTTTGAAACTCAAACGTTTCAGAGCTTACAGCTCCTGCCTTGAATGACCTTCAGCAGTAACAACCCTTCTGTGTACACCTGAGGTCTTTGAAGCTGTTTGGAAGGTTTTTGTCTCTTCTAGGAAGAGAAAGTGAATTACCTTCTGGCTTACAGCAGCAAGGTATTATTGCTGGTGGGGAACAGCGCTGTAGATGGTTATCTTTGGATCACTAAAATTTTCTGTCTTTTGCTGGAGAATTTGTTTTGATGTTGGAGATGTTTAGAAGTGTGAAAGACAAATAATATCTGTCAGCTCCTTGCTAATGGCAGGCTGTTTACTTGTTCTTTAATTTTTTTCTCTTTCTATGTCTTTTAGGTTATGTAATGTACCCAGTCAAGGTGCTAATGAAATTTTTATTTACATGCTCTAACATGTGGAGCTCTATGCATTCAGAAGTGGAATATGCTTATGTAGCCTGTACAGCTTGACAGGACAGCTTGATCGGTCCCTGCACAGGTGCCCTTCCAGTGTCTGTTGCTTAGTCATAGAAATGAAGCAGAAAAATATACAATTGGATGGAATGTAGAAATCTGTTCAATTTTAAAAAATAAAATAATAAAACATGATAATGATAAAGCAGTACTCCTGAGAAGTGGTGACTTGATACATCTTGGAGAATTCTGTTCTGCTCAGCCATAACGCATAAGGCTTTCTGTAGCCCTAGAGAGTGTGTTAATTCTGTCATGGTGCTGATTGTTTCTTTGTTATGGTTAGCAGATAAAAACAGTGACTTAAACCCTTTAATTTTAATGAAATTATTTAAAGGTTTAAACATTAGAAATCACATTGTCAGCTCATGCTTATTCTTTTGCTTTGATTTGATGAAGCGGTTTTTGTGCAGATCCCATGGCCTCTTTCGCAGCCGCATTTAGAATTACACATTTTCTTGGGGTCCTTTTTCTGTAAGCTGATTCACTTTTCAAATGTCTGTGCTGAAAAAAGCTTTTTTTGATATCCTTGCTTAGAGAACACCATAAACCTAAATGTGGATTGATAATCAAACAACTGAGTTATGTGTTTTCAAGCAACACTGTCTTTCCACATAGTGAAAGCTGACAGCCAGGAAAGCTAATGCTTTTTGTCTTATCTACATTTCTTCAAATTCAGTGTCAGACTGCGTGGCCTGAATCACACCAGTAGTTATGAAATGCTATCTCACAGTACTCTTAAACTTGAATAAAGTTAGTGTGCTTTTAAGCACTTGGTGGAAAAAAAAAATGCACTGTGTAAAGGGAAAAACAATGTACTTTTTATAAATTTCTTAATACATTTTAAAAGTATCTTCAGCATTAGTGCAGTTGTGTTTTGCGGTGACTTAAGAATGCCTTTCAGTAAGCACTTGCTAACTTTTAAAAGTGTAATTTGTATGTAGGTGTAGCAGCAGTTTGGCTCCTTTAAATCAGTGAGTGTGGAGAAGGGCATCTGCAATGACCAGGATGTGCTTTCCTTTTGTCCTGATTACCACTGATGCTTCATGGAGTCCCTTCTTCTTCTAGGTAGAGTTTTTGTAATCAAAGAAAAAGGATTTTTTTAAAAAAATACTGATTTATAAAAAGAGTAAAGGCAGGAAGTGCAGTATGATTTGCACAGTGAAGAACTGTGCTAATATGAGCAGACATTTAAGCAGCTCTTTTATATAAAGCTAGAACTGAGCAGTAAAAAGTGATAGGAAGCTCATTTTTATATATTTTCTTTTTTGTCTATCACTTTTTTTCCCAAGTGGGTGGCAAAAAGGTTATTGTTAAGGAGAGAGAAATGACAACCATTCTTTGAACTCAGAAGCCTCTTTAGACAAGTCATGGACGTAGCTGAAAGTTGTATGTAATCAAGACACTATCCAGATCTTTGACAGAAGCGCTGATTGTTCAGTTGTGGCTTATTTGCTTGCCAAGCCATTTTCTGGGTTTATTTCAGCTTTTCTTAATGTGTTGTTTTCCTTTTCCTACAGCAATGAATGAACCATGGGCTTTATTCTTCTCATTTCCAAACGCAGAAATTTCAGTTGCTGAAAGTACAGGGTTAATTGCATGAAATTAGACAAAGTCTGTTAATGTGCTATGTAAGCTCTTTGTTTTAAATAAATGTTTGGATTTTATGCATGGACATCAGGGAAGGAGTTTGGTAAAAACAGTGATACCAATGGAATTTTGTGCTTTGCTGTCCTAATATTGATGATAAGTAGAACCTAATACTTCTTTTCTGCAAAAAATGTATGGCATGAGATGACTGATTTATTTTCACCATTCTTTGTGCTGTAATTCATTAGCTTTTAAAAATACTGAGTGTGAATCTAAGTAGTGTCTGGTATACTTACTAGGAACTTTCTGATGAGCCATTAATTAATATGCCAGTAGATTGCAATGAAATGTTAAACTGGATGCTGAGCCTGCTTACAGGTCTTTAACTTAGCAAACATGTAGACTGCTTAATGCACACAGCACTTCTGTACCAATTATTACTGCCAAGGAAGGTACAGCTTGAATCTTGAAATTTTTTCTTTTTCAGTTGAGCTCTTAAATCCAAGCTAGTACTGTGTTCTCTTGTTGTTTGTCAATATACTGGAGCTGCAGTGAATTAAAATGAGGAAAAAGAAAAAGGTACAGAGCTTAAAACAAGCCAACCTAGGCAACTTAAATCATAAAACATGCTAGAAATGTAATTTTGTGATATGTTAAATGAGAAGTATTACATGCATGTATTTTTGTTATTATACTGGGAGAGAAGTTGCTGTTTGTCTTAATAAGAGAAAATCCTTTCTGTTAGTCATGACAACAATGTTAGTCATGACAATAATGTCTTGCAATACTAATCATGTTTAGAAAGGTCTTGCTACAATGCAAGTTAGAAGATAGATATCAACACCTGTAAGTACTGGCTAGTATATAGGCGTCTCTAGTGGCCTTTTCAAATGGTTTGTGTGGTCTCTCAGATTACCAGTCTTGAAACAGAATTGTTTTTTCCCCCTGGAATGTGTGACCTAAACAAGCCAAGATCTTGTTAAGTCCTTGCTGGGATGAGATTAAAAGTGTGGCTTGCACTGGGGATTGCAAAAAATTGAAGTAATTCCTAAGACTTGAACTTCAGGCTCTGGCTTTTGTGGAAGTGTTCTACTCAGTATTTTCAAAGGAGCACAAGGGGCATAGTAGAAAGGGTTGAGGGTGTCTGTCATTGATTAGCATGTGATTATGTAGAGAGAATTCAGAAAATGGGTGACTCATCTTCATAACTTTGATATGTATCTCCAGTAACACTGGTGTGCTCAGCAGTGGTGCTTGAGTGAAAATAGTCTGCATTCTGCTGTTGTGGCAGCAGTTGCAGACTTGCATACATGTGGCAGAGGAGCAATGCTTTGAAGCTAGTCTTAATAGGATCACCATTTCTGATTCCAGTCAGTGGTGGCTTAGGTATGTGCCATACCAACACTGCTTTTTACCCTTTCTTAGGGTGAAGTGTGGATACAGAGATACAGTGGGAGTGATTATAATCTTTCAGGAGTCCTGGTTTAAAGCAGTGCTAAGCTGCATTGTGGAGGCGTCTCTGCATCTGTGAAAGAGTATAATCATCTGAGGGTTTTTTTTTTCTGTTGTTGTTACTGAGAAAACTCTGAAAACTGAGCAAAGATATAACTTCTGTCTGGTAGCCAACTACAGCATATGCTCTCTAGGTTCTGGAGCTAATATTGCTCCTTTGAGCTATGTACAGAAGATGAGGGGCTTTACTGCTTTTGAACGTATCTGAGTCAAAACCAGCATTGTTCTGTTTGTGTGCCTTCTGTCAAAAGCAGTGGGAGTGCAGCAGCCTGTGGCACAGGTCACCAAGGTGGACACAAACTGTATGAGCATGCTAGCAAAGCTGGGAGGTAGTTGCCCATTTTGAGTGGGACAGTTCAAAAAAGGTAACATCTGCTGGTTTTATGTAGTCTTTAAGTGTGTTTTTTTCTTTTTCCTAGGAGAGTGTTTGAATAAAAAGTAGTTTTAAAATGGGAACAGGAAGGGACTGTATCTTGAAATGTGTCCAGCTATAGAACATGAGGTATTAGATGTGACCTGCATAAATTAAGTTGTGCAATGCCTTTATCCTCTAATAGGTGGAAACCTAGAAATAGAAATATGAATGTTGCCCCTGCTTACCCCTTGTGGAGAATTCTCCTTTAGTCTGAGCATTGGACAGTAATAAAAGGAGGCTTTTCCCTTTGGGAATTGAGTGCTTTATTCAAAATGTAGTTCAGCAATTGAGCTAAAGAAGCATATATATTAGCTACCAGTAATAGCACTTGTATCCCTTTTGCTGGATTCAAGCTACTAAATGGCAAGTCACTAAAATGCTATGAAAGTGTCTGTTGACATGGGACTGGGTACATCATTTCAATGTTTAAAATGTACCAGTTCTGAGTGAGAGCTCCTCAGAATTCATGGATCAGCTGAAAGTGCTGCTACCCATTTATCAGGAATAGTAATCTGTAGAACATGCAAATTTTTCAGGAAGAACTGCTAATATCTCTGCCTGTTTTCTGTGTTTTGGTTAACTGTTAGCGTGTAGTAGGAGTAGTCTGAGGCCCTGAGACTCCCACGTGATTTCAGCACAAAGAATGTGATGTGTGATGGAGTATGGGGCTGGAAGGTGTGACCCTGAGAAAAGGCACTTGGAAATATTGAAACATCTCCCAGCAGTGTTACACTGTTGGATTTTATTATTTCTGAAATGCAGAAACAGCAACTCAATGATTCTCTAAAACTTTAGCATAAAAGTTGAGGAGTTCTACCAACAGTACAGAGTGGGTTGGTTTTTTTTTGTTGGGTTTTTTTTTTCTTTTTTGGTTTAAATTTGAGTCACTATTGAAAGTGATGAATGTTTTCTTGTCTTTGTCTTAAACGTGAAGCTTCAGAAACCTCTTACCAAATTGATCTTCTCATTGATTGGCAAAGCTTTTATGTATGGCTATGTATATTGTTGTGTTTTGTTTGAGTTATAAAATAATCCTTAATGTTATATTCCTTTTCTCCTTCTCTCTCATGAGAAATATTGAGTGGAGTCCATATAGTTCAGCCTGGTGTTTTGGAGAATGCAGGAAATACATTTCTGCCTCAGTGTGAGAGACTGAGTGGACTCCTACTGTTGCTGAAAGTATTTATATCAGTTTTCATATCATTAGTTAGTACTTACTAGTCACCACATTTCTGACTGCCCTACAGTAATGCACTTCTGTTGCTGTTGGTATCTTGTGATTCTCTTTGGCAACCCATTAAAATGAATAGTTCCGTTGCATAACAGATCTTTTGTACTGCCTGCCTAATGCATTACCAAGGCAGGTTTTGTTGAAATATGCATGGTAGTTTGATAGGAGCCAAATTTTTGTGCCTGAGAACTTCTGTTATTTTTTTTTTATTGATACTCCAGTTTAATTGGTAGTGGCTGGCATATATGGAAGTTGTAGCAACTGTTCCAGGTAGTGGGAAACACCTGATACTTTTAATCCCTTCTGATAATGGAGTAAATGACAGGGTAGACCTTGTTCATGATGCCTATCCTGGAGCCAAAGTCTCTAAAGCTGGAAAATAATATTATTTTTTTTTTTCCTTGAAAATGCTCTTTATGTTACCTGATGACATAGCCTAACGTCTTCACTGATGTCTGTTATTCTAACCTTACAGATGCACTTTCATAAATATCAACCTAAAATCAGTATTGTGCAAAACAATGCATACAACTATGTGCAGATCTATATATGCACATAGAAGCTTTTCATTTAGACATGTGCCCATGTGTATTAGGTCATCAGTCAATAGAATAATCATGGGCATAAACTTGTACTGTGATGTTTTTCTTTAACATCTGCTGCCAAGTATTTCCATGGCAGCCAAGATGCTGTACATCTGTGTTCTGTCAAACTCTGCTTGTATATTAGACAAGACACACAAGAAGCTGTGGAAAGAATTGAGTGTTGCAGTAATATCATTTATAGAAATGTCAATGTAGCCTAAAGGTAAATGGATGAGAAAATAAATCAAGACCAAGAATAGTCTAGCTTATTAAAAATGTCATTTTCAGGACGCTTTGTACCTTACAAAAACTTCTGTACTTCTGTGTTTATGGAAAATACAGACATATTCCACTTCTTCCCTCACCACAAATCTGTAACCAAAATCCCTCAACTTGTAACTAATCAGGAAAGATTTTGTAAATGTAAATATGATAATCTTGATTGTAAATTCAAGAGTTCTTGTCAAAGTAGCAGTGTTTTCTTAATGCATATTTTGGGGAGTGCAGAGACTGATATTACTGCAGAGTGTAAGAAGTACAGTAAAAAACTAAGATGCAAGGTATTCCTGTCCTTCTGGCCACTACAGACACACAGTGACAATTTGTTGCTCTGATACCAATGTCTCAAGGATTGACTTGCTTGGTTTGTTGAGACAAAATTCTTCAGTAACCACAGTCTTGTCTAGGCATACAAATCTACTATAAGCATTTTATTACTTCTTCATGTAGTTTACCATGCAGCCTCTTAATATCTTCTTTTATTCGGCCACTGTGACAATTTTTTAATTACTTTAAATAATTTACCTATATGCTAAATATGGAGAAAAGCTCCAGTGCTTACATCAATGAGATGTTTGTACTAACTAGCTAGCTAAATTAATGTTATATATCCCCTAAGTGCTGGGGTTGAATGTTTCTCCTCCCTTTGCACATTCACTTTACAACACCATAAGCATACAGTATCACATATAGACTACAGAAAACTGCACAGATTGCACAGACTACAAAAAACCATGGATTACTGGACTCTTGTCTGGCTGTCTTGATTTTTTTTAAAAAAGAAAATGCATTCCATTGTGCAGATTGCAAAGGTACAGCAATTACCCTTCATATCTTTCCAGTCTTTTGTACTGTTTCTTCCTGTTCCATTGAGATTGGTCAAGAATTAGGTGGTTTTAGCTCATTTGTATTTTGTTCTCAAATCTAATGTACTGCTTAGTTTACAGAAAACTGTGATGACTGCCAAAGCAACATATGTGAGTGACATGAACAGTATTGTAGTAAGCAGCCAGCTATACTAACATCTTAATTCGTCACTCAGTATGGGAGAGTGGCAGTTTAGCATATGGCCAGTCTCTTCAGATGCTGGTTTGTTATTTCAGATATAGTTAGGGCAGTTTAGTTCTTGCATTTGGGAAGTGGATCAGGCTTGTAAAGCGATTTCTTCTAGAGCTTTTTGCTAATTCTTTGGTGGTGCTCAGATCTCGAAGTTAGAGCCATACATGAATTAAAGTTTCTCCTTCTGTGCTGCCAGAGAATGGGGAAAATGGAAACATGAATTATTCACTAGGGATGGTAAAAACCCAGGTGCATTAAGGATGGATTGTTGAGTGATCTGTGTAATATTCTGCATAACTTATGAATTAGAACAGGAACAGTATTTACAGAGGCAGAACCTGTTGTTTGTTTAGAGTTATAGCCCCAATAGCTACTGAACTGGAATGTGGTTTGACTGTATGGTGAGAAAACTTAAGGCATAGTTCAACAATGCTATTTTCTATTTCTTTTCTTTTTTTTTTTTCTTTTTTTTCTGGATGGGGATGTTCTGGTTATTAGAAAAGTGTTTTGTGTTCAAGTATCTTGGAATAAGAACTTGAGACATATGCTGTGAAAAAAATTTATTCTTCATTACTGAGGTTGTTGGACAAAATACATTTATTTGGGAAAGGAAATAGAAAGTTTGGGAAAGGAGAAGGAAATTTGTTGTATTTTCATATGATACACAAAGAATTAGTTGAGCTTCACATAGATACTGTTAAAAAAAAAGCTTACATTCCCATTGTGAAAAAAAACCCCAAAAAGAAAGTGTATGGCTCTTGAGCTTAATTTCTCAGAGATTTTAAGTAACCTGTGTAAGAACAGTAGAAAATGAGCAGTTCTATGTGGTGCTCTTTCAGTGGGACTGTTTCTGTAACAAACTTATAATTTTGCTTTGTTGATATTTAATCTGGGCAGTCAGTGACAGTACAAGTATACGGATATTCCAGCTAAATTTTGTGGTATTACGTGCTTTATTCATGCAGAAAGCAGATGTGGCTGCAATTTAAAGTTTAGCTAAAATGTTCTGTAATGGTTATGGAAATTAAACACCCCAAGGTGAGCAACTCTTCTGTGGGAAAACATCAATTCTATTTGAAAAATAAATTTAAAAAACAAAACAAAACCCCCAAACCAACAAAAAAACCCCCAAAACAACCCAACCCCCAAACAACTTCTTAAATCAAAACCCTTTACTTTTTCATGTTAACAGAGGGACTGATCAGCTTACATATACATATATACTACATATACAAGTACATAACTACATATACATATATATTCAAATACACAAGTAATATTTAAAAATTTCAAATAGATTTAAGAGAACAAGTAGACTAATATTCTTTACTGGGTCGTGTTGGCACTAATTCTTTTTCAATTCTCAACTTGGATAGTCCTGACTTTGTAGAGATCTAAGGGAGACTGTGGGGATTTGTGTCATAACTCCATGAAAACTGCTTGGTGTCTTTCCTAACCCCTGCCAACAAGTCGTTGTTTACACAGTCATGGTTTTGACTTCTTTTGTTGCTGAAAAGCATTTGCTCAAGCACTGTGGGTGTCACCTCAAATGCTAAGCCACCAAGATATTTAAAGCAAAAGTGTGCTGAAGAACACTGTCTCTATTCTTATTTTCCAAGTAGACAAAGAGGATACCTATACTGTTTTGCTTGCTGTTTCTCTGTGTGCGGTTTTTAACTTTCCTCTCCTCATAGGCTTCATCTTGTTGTTTCTTTGCCCATCTGTAGGTTTCAGCAGAACTGGAGGGATATCATCCTCTTTGTGATGCTTTGCAGGCTTTCAGTTTGTGATTTCCTTCTGCCTAGCATCTCAGTAATTCACAGCCTTTTTTCTGTTTTCCCTTTTTTGAGGGACTTAATCTTTTACCCCATGACAACATGGATTTTGTTTAGAAAAACTATATGAACAGATTCCCAGGACATAGAGACTTTTTAATGTAAGACCCTGCGTTGAAAGCAACTGGTATGTGTAATATCCCCTCGAGGTAGCGAGACATCATCATTCTATCGGATATGAAACCCATCTTGTGACATCAGTCAACTGTAGCCTGTGTTGTGACTTCATACTTCTGATGCTGATGCTGTACGATTTTCTGTAAAGTGTAGTGTGTGTATTTCTGATATCTTTGCTACAAAATGATGATGGTCTTTGGATTGCTCCACAGATTGCTCTCTAATAATGTTATCTTTCATGTAAGCATTATGTTTATTTTTGTACTACTATCGAGATTGTTTTATCTACCAGTTTTAATTATTTTCAATTTAATTTCTTTATTTTTAGGTATACCATAAATACCACCCTTCAGGAAGCCCTAGGAAGGTAAAACCTTAAAAATTCTGCTTTTGTTCATTCCCTGGGCTTGCATGCCAGTGTTTGTTGTGTTTTTATTCTGAATGTATTGATACAATACTGAGCTTGCCACTGGAAAAAACAGAGAATGGTATATGGTAAAATCTTTGAGACTGTGATCTTTTTGAGCATTTGTAGAAAATGTGTTTATCTGCAGTCTCACAGTTTTGTTTCCACTGCTTTGAAAAGCCTCTTCTAATTCATGTGTTTCTGTAAGCATCTGTATTGCTGTTGTGCACTTCAGTGTTACTTGTCATAGATGTTGCTTTGTTTAGGTAAGCAAATAAACAGTAAGTCTTCATGTAAAATCACATGAAAGGCATTACCATTTAGGTTAGCTAGTTTACACATTTTTGATGTGACAAGACCTTCCTGATTTCCTGGTGGTCTTTAGACAACTTGTTACAAAATTTGCTTATTCTTAACAAACAAAAATCTGTCAGTTATTTGAGTTTTACTTACTTGTGGTTGAAACAGTTTTGTTCTATGACCTTGGTTAGAAAATACCAGTATGCAGACTTTAGGATTTAGCTATGTCCTCATGAGCTGAATCTTTGACTATGCATCATTTCAAAGAGAAATTAAGGTATGTTTTACTCTTATGCCTGTATTAGCAGTGTATAGTGCTGGCATATGAATCATTATTTCTTTTCCCTCTAAAATACCACCTAAAACCTGCATGAGGAATTTATAGCCGTCAGATGTTACCAACTGTGTACAGCTTCCTCCTAACTGCCTTGGATCAGTCCAGTAATGCTCTGGTGTACACCTTTTCATCTTACATCAGGTTAGAATAAGGTAAACAGCCAGATTCCAGGAAGTTTTGGACAGGAATGTATTTGCTGCCACTTCCATTTTCTTTTCCTTCATCTGTTTGGTTTTGGGGTTTTTTTTTTCCTTCTCTCTGGGTAATATTTGGCTTAGATGTAGTCATTGAAAAATTACAAGGCAAGACATTGCACAGAGAATAATTCACTTTGTGTTAAGTTTTTCTGATTTTGTACTGCAACTGGACAGAAGTTGTTCCTCCTGGTTGTTACTGTCATCTACGGAAGCAGCAGTAAGCACTGGGGATACTCGAGTCAGATGTTTGAAGACCTGTGGTATCATCTATTCAGAACATTACACTGACTGCATATCTCAGCATTGTTTTTATTCCTCTACAGTGTAGAAATTCAACTTTCTGGATGTATAAAAAGTTGTTTAATAAAACAAATGCTTTTTATTGCTCACTTCTGTATTTTGCTTTTCCAGTAAAAGCATTTGGCAGAACTGTATCCCTCTTAAGTGTCAGATTTGCTGGACCTTGTGACATGTTTGGAGTAGCTAATAGTGCAAAAAGGTTCAATGGACAAGTCACCTATTTTTCCATACTATATTTTTGTGTTTTAAATAGCAAGGTTTATAAATGCTTTGAATTTTGGTACTACAAGCATTGTAATTTGTTGTCATCAAAACTACTGTGATTCAATGGAGAACAACAGTCCTGAAACTGTCATCATCTTGGCAGAAATTTTTTTGATTATACTCACTTCCAAACCTTCCACATGGCTGAGCTAAGGTCTCACATTGACATTGTGACCAGTGACTGAGGACATGAACTGGTACAGAAGTCTCTTGGCAGCACCATTAGAACTTTAAAAGTGTAATAAATTAAAATAAAGCTGAAAATCTACACTGAAACTATAAGAGGGTAGAGAAGTAAATGGCTGAAGCTTTCACATTCTGCCTTTAATCCCTTTTCCTACTGAGATATCCTGAGATGGCCTCTGCTGAACTTAAGGTACTTAATGGAAGAAACATGGCTTTTGGTTTTTAATCTTGGGAGTGGAAGATTCTTTGAGTGCTTTGGTAATCCACTGCCCATGAGAAAGGATGGAAGAAAGGGGAAAACCTTTTTCTTTCCGTCAAGGCCAGTTGTCCAATTGTTTGATTCTATGGAACAAAGATTTTGAATTAAGAAACCTGAATTTACCTGTTAGCTTTGGACCTGCTGAACTGCTATGTATTCAAGTTGTGCTGCTGTTTCCCTGTTGGGTTGCACTCATATCCAGTCTGAAATTGAACTCTGCCTTGCTTGTAGTGGTGGCGGGGAAAGGAAGAAGAGTGGGATTTTCCAGAAAACGGCAGGAAATATTCCTGTTCAGCTGAAAATTCTCTTTCTGCCTTTCTTGCTTATCCCCTCTTATCACTAAAAAGTGGGGACAGCTGGCTAGTAGCACACATAAAGGGAATCACCAAGCTGTAGTGACCAATGATGACCATGTTCCTTGTCTTGTATCCACACTGCCACCACATGCAAAGCCTTCATGTTTTGTGCCTCCTGAGCTCTGTTGTAATATTTAGATCCTATTTTTGTTCCTTTAAAGGCTTAAAGTGTACTGCATATTTAAAGTATGCACTTAGATGAAATTGCACAAATGTGTGAGTTATGTTGTGTCTTAATAGCTGAGGAAAATACACATTCCTTTAGATTTTGTCAACAATAGTTTACATTAACAAATTAGTTGGTTTGCCTTTTTTTTTTTTTTGTGATGAAAGAAAAATGAAATATAAAGACACAGTAAATAAGGTGAAGTTTAAACATATGTGAAGAATCCAAGAAATTGTGGAGAGCTAAACTCACTTAATTTCTTTACATTGTATATTTTCAAACTGACAGTCCTTGTCTGAAAATGTAATTGCTTTCTCTTCTGCTTGACATTAAGGATGTTCTTTTTATTGTTGTTCACAAGGTTATTTCTTACTGTTATAGCTTTAACTCGTCATGACTCAATCCAAATTCCAACATTTTACTTATTTCAAGAGCTTTGAACAAACTGATGTTTGAGACGAAAGCTTTTTTTATTACTTAAATTACATATTTGTGTGGGATGGGAATCAGATGGCAGCATTTTAGAAATCTATTTCACTGCTTCAGTCTTATGTGCCAGTTATCTCTCTGGACAGGACTTTGATATAAAGGCTTGGAAATTAAAGTCGGCATCTGTAGGCCTCTTCATTTAAAGCTAAATTGAGTTAATAGAAATATCCAGAGGTAAGGACTAGAAAAAAAACCAAACCAAATTCTGAGGCTGAGACTCAGTTGGAAAACAATGGTGTAACACTGGGTCAATAATGCACCACATGGTTGGTAGACAGTTGCAGGAGTTTTACAGAATTCATGTAGAACGGTTAAACACTCTTAACTGCATCATAGAATCATAGAATAGTTACGGTTGTATAAGACCTTAAGATCATCTAGTTCCAACCTCCCTGCCATGGGCAGGGACACCTCACACTAAACCATGCCACCCAAGGC
>JBCJKH010064619.1:0-11635 GCA_039877255.1 Loriculus beryllinus
CAACAATTTTCCTTGACCTATGAAGTCAATATCGAAGTGAAGCTTTGGTCTTAAAATGGGAACAACTGAGAACTATGTTTTGGTATTTTTTAATAGAAATTCTATTATATGTTTTCATATCACAACAATGCCTACAGATATTCCAAGCCTGCTGCCAAGAAAACTTGTCTACTGAGTAAACTTCACAAAGGGTAACAATTTTTTTCTTCACCAGAGGTACAAACACTGATGGTTTTAGATCAAACACAGAAAGAAAAACAGTATCTACCATGAAGAACTGGTAGTGGTCAAGAATACATCTTTACTACTAACGTGCCGGGTAAAAAGTTACCTTCACAGATTTCATTGTTTCTCCAGTTTTAGGTACTTCCTAATGTTCAGTACATATAGTTGTGGAAAAGACAGTAACATACAAAGCAAAGAAATAAGGGAAAAATTGGGTTGAAATGTTGTCATAGTTTGCTGTCATATACAGCTATGACGAAATAAAAGTGACCCCCAAGTGACTGGACTGTGGGTTTCAAGAATTAAGATGAGCCTGAGCTCACTGTCAACTATGATTGTCAAAAATAAGGTAGCAGAGACATTAATATGAACCTCAGATGACAGTTCCATTACAAATAAGAGATGAAAAAAAAGCCAATGAACAAAAAAAAAGGGTTTTCTTCACTTTAATTTGGACCAGAATGACATTACCTGACAAGCATTTTATTTAACAGAGGTGTTTAAAATGCTTCTGATGAAATGTGACATGAAAATTATTCTATTGTTTATAGATTCACTGAACAAACAGGTATAGTAATTATGACTACCTCTAACCATGGAAGTTTGATTTAAATATAGAAATAAGACTTTATTGTTACCTTTGGAAGTACAGTCCACAACCCAATTACTGATTGCAACAGAAAGATTTCTTTCAACATTTTCAGTCACAAAAAACAATTCGTATTTTTTCCTTCTGTTTTATTATATAGCTTTTCTTTACTCATAGCATTCTGAATAAAATCTACTTGTAAAGAAAAACACTTTCTGCTGCATTTGAGGTAAATACACACGCAATCAAAGCTGCATCTCAAATTCATTTTCATGCATTTCAGATAACATTACCTTGGGTAATGTTACTGTAAATAAACGCGTAGCCACAGCAGCAGAGAACTTGATGCAGGCTGCAAAGCCTGACTGAAAACTTAGTGAATAATACAGTTTTCTGCGCTGCAGTGGGCTCCCTGTTGCCTTTGATATGCTGCTATGTCTATTTGAACTAGCTTGAAATAAATGTGCAAGCTGCAAATATGCCTTGACTGTTGCAAATAAGTGAAATCAGATCAGCCATAGCTATTAGCTGCTTGAGATGATCTTCTAATGTGCAAAATCCCAATCACTGAAAATTAAGCGCTTTCTTCTACTCCCTAAAGAAAATAAAAAAGCTCCCATTAGATGCTCTTGAACTACAACTTCACGAAAGTACAACAGTAAAACTATACTAACACTTCACTTGTGTTATACAGTGCTCTGAATGGGAATTAGAGTGAAAGCATAAACCACAGTATTGACGGCAGTTTGTAGCTCTTTGCAGTTAAAGTAAACTGTAATATTAACAGGTAGTTTTGAACATAAAGGTAATTTAGTTGTTAATTTAAAAATACAAAGCACCATAAATGGAAACAAAGGAAACAAGTATACCAATGCATCAATAAAAAATCTAGTAAAAATGATTTGCATTCTTCAGGTGTTAGACCATTTCCAAAAATCTAACAATTCCAAATGTGTATTATTTCTATTAGTTATGCAGCAGGGCTTTTCCTCAGCAAGGAATTATTTGACTTCACAGGCCTTGTCAGGAGCAGAAAAAATATAACTGGTAATTCCGATCACAGAAAGAGAATAGATTTAAACTTGATAAAACCCACACACCATGTTACAAAGAAGCAATCTGTTCAATAAAAGAAGAGTGCAATAGGACCGAAAAAAAAATAACGCACCCAAGAGGCTTCCCTGGGATGCAGCATGAGAACCAGTACTCTTTCTTAATAAGAAATATATCAGTCGAACCCTACCCAAAGCTTTCTGGGGACCTCAACATATCATGAAGAGAAAAGTGGCCAAAACATGGCTAGTATTCCACTAAACCTACTATTCTTTTTTCCTTTTTACCTTAAACAGTCTATTTAGCTAAAGGAAACTATTTCAGTTCTCAGTTCTAGAGCTAAGTAGCATTGGATTGCTCATCTGTATTACTTTGTTTTATGGGGCTTGGCTCAGCCTCACAAGCAAGTGATAGTTTGGTATCTTGAGCAGTATCATTCTGAGGATGACAATGGCAATGGTTAGAGAGATTTCTTTCCTGCTTCCACTTAGGTTAGAGCTATGAAGGAGGCATGCATTCTGCCTGTATTTCTCCCTCAGGGCACTTCCTGTGAGACACGGAACCACTACTCTCTAGTTCCCATGTATGTTTGGGTCTGATTTATATCCCACTTTTTTATCAAAATATCTTTAATCGTATAAAGACAAAGTTTTTATTCATTTGCTTGCTTTCGTTTTGAAACTGAAGATATTAGCTACAACTTGATGGCACCAGCCCACCAGTTTGCTATTCTCTGAAAGATTCAGAGGACAAACATTTCAAGTCATGGCTTGTAATTCTTTTTGACTGCATGATGAGTCAAAGAACTTCATCCTAGATGTAAATTTACAGCATCTATTAAGGTAAATCTACTGTAAGTTAATGTGTTAATATCGGCAGAATAAGCAGTAACCAAACAGTGGTTACCAGTTAAGCCAAACATACAAAGCCAGTACAGAAGCAAACAAGTTAAATGCTTGAATTGCTGCTTGAGGGCTTTTATCAGACACCACATATTTTAAGCTTACAGTAAGCCAGTGTTTTTTTGCCATTATATAAAAGTTAGTACCCATTTGATACATTAGGTAGGGAAAAACAGAAAATCAATGAACAACCAAGCCAATACTTTTGTTTAATGATATATCCTAATTTTTCTGAAATGCGTTGAAATTATAGACCTCTTTCTTGACTGGCCACATTGTTAACTTCAGTGAGGTTATTATCTAAAAATAAACTTTGATACTGAGGTTCTAGTATTCATTCTAGACAGTATGCAATCTATGTAATTTCTGGTTTCCCAATAACCATACAAATTATTAAAAGCAAATTCCCAACTTACCTACGAAGATCTTGAATAGCAAAAAAATAAACAGATATTCACCTCAAAGGGAACTTGGAACAATGAATGACCATATAACTCTATCAAAACCCAAAAAAGTCTTTGATACATGAACTCACCATAATCTACGTCAAGTTTAACGCTCTATTATGCTCAAGATAGGATGATGTAACACGCAGATACTGTGACAAGTGTCAACAAATCAAAAACATATTAATGAATTCTTTAAAAGCAAGCTCTGAGTTGTGTTATCCTGGTCCTGAGATAACAAGTGAAAGAATTATTTTTTTTTGGTGTTTCTGGCACACAGCCGAAATACAATTTGTCCAAATACAGTTAATTTGAAAACTGGAAATTACACTATCTGTCCATAGACAGCTAGACAGACAGATCAAAAGGGTTGAAAAGAAGCAAAACTCAACATAATTTTTGTTATTAGCAGAAACACTTACAGGATGAACTCAGATATGCTCTGCAGTCATTATTCAAATATCAATGTTACGTGTTAGACAAGCACTTGTCAAATATACTTGATTCTTCTCTGCGCCAATTCCTATAAGTGAATTAATTATCTTTAAACTGTCCTTCCAGCTCTATTTTCTTTAACTTTGTGTTTAAGGTAATGCCAAATTCTGTATGCTTTTGGGGGCAATTGACATTTAAGCAATAACAACTTAAACACGAGGAATAATTAATATCATCAATTTGATAGCATTTGCTTTATAAACTCCACAATGCATTGACATATCAAAGGATAATGCATTCTGTTTTAAAAAAAAAAAGAGATATTTTGATTTTTTTTTAAAGTTTAAATGAAAAGACAATTTCTTTAACAGAGGTATTACAGACATAAGCTTTTTCCGGAAATCACTGAAAACAGTCACTCTGGACCCCTCAAGCTTAAGTAAAACACAACTAATATAACAACATTCCATAGACTGTCTAACAAACAAAGCTAACAAGCATCCACACCCTCACTGTAACTTTTCAGATATGAGTAAGTCATAGTTGATTACAGTGAGATAGTTCAGAAGCTGACAAATAAACATATAGGACTAATGCTCAAAATCTGGAGAAAAATTTTGCCATGAAGTAACTGATTCATTTACTCGTACTTTGCTAATGCAACGTAACTTTTGAATTAAGCTGGTAAATGACAGTTTAAACAATTCCATTACCAAAGGATCAGGAAAACCAAAACAAAGAAGATCTGAACAAATGCAAAAATTTTTATGATTCAGTATCATAAACACTTAGTAACCTTTAAAATGTTCCAAAATCTCTGCTTTCTGTTATATTTCCATAACCCATTAAAAAAAAATCTGCATAATTGTTCTCAAGGACTATAAAAGTACTACATTTACAAATATATCCAAGTTTTAAATAAATAAAAACCCCACAAAAGATTAAAAGCTTTCCAAAGTAATCAATAACTACAGTTTCAGGTGATTTTAAAAAGCAGGTTCCAATACACTTTCAGTATTCCACTAAGGTAGAAACGGAAAAAAATCACAGCAGTCCTTTGAAAGCACAGATCAACTACATAAGCTAAGAGCAGCATGCAATTCATGAATACGGTTCATTACCATGGTTACAAGCTTTCAGCACAGGCCGCTGTGTGGTTGGACTGAGATTTTGCGGTATGTCTGCAAAAGAAGGAAACAATAGAAATGAAACGCATCTTTGAAAGTTACTGAAATACTCTAACAACGTTACTAAGCAGAATTATGTAGAAGTTGGATGTTCCTATGAGTAAAGTGACAATTACATACCAGTGAAATTACTTGATTCATTTATAAGACAAGATGACTTTTACTTTCCCCATTCAACTAAAACGTGAAAGTACACGTGGCTGTATTGAACAGTTTTGTCATAATAATCACGCTATGCTAAGCTCAGTAAATTAATCTCTTAAGTGCTACTACCATCAGCAAAACAGCCTGAACATCCTAAAAGTTATCACTGCAAGAAAGAATTAAACAAATAGTACTGAAATTCTACAGCACTTGTAACTTTCTATGAGAAATAAAATGTAAAGTAGAATATTCACCTTTAGACCTTGGCACCCTTTTCCTTCGGTCTCGAAAAGCTGCACCTGATTGCAAGGCCTCTAACAGGCTATCCATCACACCAGTCTCCTCACCTTCTGTAAAGGAGAGAGAAGGAACCCTCTAGGTTACCATAGCAATATCAAAGCATAAATAATAACAACTATAAACAACAACAGTGAACGGTATTAAGGGTACTATTAAACTTTTTATTTCAAACTTAGACCAGGGTTTTAACATTCACAATTTGCTCTCTTGCAATTAATCATAACTGATTTGGTCTTCTATACATTAAACTAGGCCTAATTTTATTTTATTCATTTCACATTCCTCTTTCTCTATAGCGAGAGTGAAGTAGTTTTAAGTGAAATGCCATTTCACTCATATTTTCATTTCAGTACACTTTTGCAACCACAAATAATCAGCTTTATGTCAGCTTTCAAGAGCTGTCCCTAAAAATGATTTGCTATATTAGAAAGGAGATCATCTCGGTTATTGTTATAAAACGTTGAAATTGTTTCTCGGCAGCAAGCTGAGTGAACAGTATTGTACTGGAGAGGTAGCTTTAATCAAAAGCCTTTTTCCCTTTGTATTTCATGAGTGCTGACCAATGTTAAATAATAGATGTAGCTCAGGAAAATTCTACTTATCCTATTACACATGTATGTATAATATCCATCAAAAGACGTATGAATGTTACTATGAAATGACAATTAAATGCAAGCATTAAACACCCTGCTTTTATTTCCTCAAATAAACACATCAGCAGATGTTAAGACTTTTGAATCTTTTAAACCCCTTGTGTCTGCGCCTGAGAGTAGAAAGAACACTACTCCAAGTATTTACTATATGATGAAAAATCACCATGGAGGAATAAAGAATTACACAATAGAAATCTCATTATGCCTCACTGGGCAAAACTTCCTCAGTCAACATCCACCTTGGATACAGTCAGACACATCACATGATTCTGCAGCCATTGCTAACAGTGAATATTCAAATCAGGATCTAAACTAGTTGATGGGTATAACAAGATGCCACATCATTAAAAAGGAATTCTGAAAGCATTGGACTACAAATAAGGAAGCAAGGCAATCTTCTAGACCTGAAATTGGGGGAAAATTAGTATGAGAAATGTTCCTTTCCAACACTGTTTCTATCTCTTTCTCTGCTTTAAATTTCATCTTTCAATAAGCTTTAAAGAATTCTAGCATCATCTTTCTAAGGTAAGTGGTTTCAAGGGCAACAAAAGTAATTCAGACAAAAAAAGCTCAAAGTTACAAAGAGGAAGGTCTGGTAAAGTACTGTAAAACCAGCATGGACCAAATCATGACTATGACATTCTAGAAAAAACATTCTTACTTTCATTATTCAACAACTAAGTCAAGAGTTGGATCTAATTTTGCTTCTGAGAATCCTAACCCTGTGTATCATTTAAAAGCACAAATTTACTGAGAGTGCACTTGATCCCCTTCACTAGATCATCAGTAAAGATATTAAACAGAACTGGCTCCAGCCCTGAGCCCTAGAGAACACCATTTGTTTAGTTTTCTATGACTAATGAACTATCACAACTATGAATATGGTTCAGAATGTACGTAACAAATGAAACTTAGATTATGTATTCAGCTTCATTTTTTAACTTTCCCTTTCTCCAACTGATGTAATGCAATTCTTTAAAACACTTATGTCTGGAATGAAGAACTCAGTGAAGAGTTTAAAACCAAAATCATGCTTGAAGAAACTTTGAGGCCAAGCCATTAGCTACAGTAAAGTACATGAATGCTGGAGGAAAGTTTATAAGCATTTTTGGTAACAGTAATGCAAAAAAGACTGAATAATATCACAGTCCCAAAAAGGATACCGGAAATTTTATGGAAAAGAGTTCATAAGCTTTGTTTTAGGAAGTAGGAATAAGACAAGAAGAATTTCAATCCTATTTCAGCATGTCATCTCTTTCCTTTTAAGCCTATCCAAGACTACTACGGATATCATAGTTATTTCAAAAACTTAACAGTTTTCAGTAGAAAAAAAAATTCCTAAGCATTATCTGCTAAACTATAAAAAGACCCACCAAATAAATAAAAAAAAGATTCTAAATAATGGAATATAAATACTAAAAAGCCAAAACTTTTTGTATCATAGCTGTAACATATTTATCTATTTTTCATACTTATCTGAAATATACCATAGTCACAAACTAGATTATAAATCAGTGCTTCCGCTGACATGCAAAACAGTTAAGAGAAGAAGAAATGAAGTGCATAGAAACTTGAATGTAAAACCTCCTCTAGTAGTTTTCCTGCATGCACGGATGTATTGAAAAAAATTAACCACTGCAAATAAAACCATAGTTAATAATCTATGTACCTGAAACATGAAGAAAGCTTATTTTTCAAACTTCTACCCCTCCAGTTAGACTCCAAATTCTGAGATTTTCTTCTGATTCCTAAGTCAACAGTTGACACCTTCTATGAAGCTATAACATCCATCTACAATGTTGTCTAAGTTTATATGACGGGAATTTTAAGAAATGAAAATATACCATGCACTATTTTAGAAATATCTTAAATTGCCCCATAAAACATTGTTATAGTGATAGTATAAGAGTCGCAAATATTGTTCAATATTAACACTTCCTATGGGACCTTTAAATCGGCTTTCACAAGCTGCTGCAGACTGCTGTCACCAGTCCAAACTGGCTTCCTAATTAGTCAAGTGTATCCATCTTTTGACATCCTAGAACGAGTACTTCCAGTTGGCTTGCAGATAGCTGTACAGCCCACAATAATTCCTTTGAGAAATACACCCTCTTATAATCTAAATAATCTCTTTTAACTGCAGAATATATTTAAATACTTTTCAATATCATACCCAATTAAGACTCATATAAGTGTCTTTTAAATGCCATCTAAAGCAGAAGTAAACTAGTCAAAATAGGAGGTAAGTTTTGCTCTTGACATTTCAGTGCCAGATAAAAACTACCTAATTTCATAATTGTGTCTTTAAAAATGTTAAGCATATTAGAGACCCTCCTTTATTGTGCTTTCATAAGCTTTACAGTATGAATTTAGTATGTCTTATGATGACAGCAACAGGTACTGCAGTTAGTAATGAGTCCTGCATTTTCTGTTCTTATTCAGGAAAAAATTATATATATTATAATACCAGAAGCACGTCCACCGACATGATAGAAACACAAATATCATTAGCAGTATGGATTTAAAATAAGAGTGGGTGCAACAACATTACTTTGTAAGAAAAATGTTTCATTTTTACAGTTCCCCTGAATCTTTCCAATACAAACTAAAACATTGCACTCAACACCAGGACTCTAGAAGCTTCCAGGAGGAAAACATAGAAGAATATATCTATTTCCTCTTTCAAGAAATTAAAGCTTTATTCAGCTACTCAATAAAAACAAAAAGAAAAATCTGCCCTTTTTTTTCCTCAATGAAGGCAAAACTAAGGCACTTCAAAAAAAACAAGAATGCTTTAGCATGTTTGGTTTTGATCGCAGTCCATACACTAAACAGATTTATCTACAGGGACTTTGACTGTCCTTTTCTACTGGGATCTATTTACGGCACTGAAATTACATATAGCTTTTTGTTACACTATAAGTAATGGAAAGGATCAGCTCATAAAGCCAACCTCTGAATACTAAGCTTCACCTGAAATTAAAAGTTTGGACTAATGTGTACATTAAAAACAGACCTGCAAATTTTGTAGTGTAACAGAATGAAAAGGGTACAAAAACTCGAGGGCTAATCATCAAGTTATTTGAATTAGGAGACACTTTAATAACCTTTAATTATTTAATTATATGAATTAGCAAAGACTCCATGGCAGAACTCAAGCTTTTATATAATTTAAAAACAAACTTGGAGTGCTGAAGCTATTGGATTTGTTCTTATATTCTTAAGTCATGATCTCACAGTTCAGCAGTTACCAGAATGAATACTTTTTTACCCTTGTTTAACTAGATAAGACCAAGTCTATGTGTGTGTGAACATCTTGTCTCTTGGTTACCGTATTCCTCTGAAGGAGTTCATTGAGCACAGGGAAAGACATTACTATTTCCATTCAAATTTATAAACAGATAAATCAGAAAATATACACAATGATCACTCATACTGACAGCTGTGCTACAGAGATGAAGGGCTGAAGGAAATTTAGAAGTTAAACAATTTTTCACTTGTGGAGTGATAAAGTTCTGGATGGATTACATGACTGAGCTTAGTCAAAATAAAAGCTTCCAGACAGCTTTGGGTGGGCAAGACCCTTTTCGTTTGGGTGGCTATAAATGCACAAAATTAGCCAGGAGAATCAGATCAAAGGTCCTTTGTACACTAGTAGACAACAGCAAACATCTATAAAAGGGACAGGATAAATATGCAACGACATTTCTGGAATGGTCTCTTGGTCTCCAGCCATTTGTGATTCAAAGACTTTTTATTTCCATTTAATAACTTTCAATGGATAGAAGCTGCCAGAGAAATCAAGTAATTTCTGTCAGCAAGCTTCAGAGCTTCAGAATATTTTGGTATGCAGTAGCAACACTGTACTTCTGTACAACCACTGAGGTATGGCCGAGTGAAGATAAGTGTCACAGTGAACAGCATAGAAATAGAAGCAACAGCAGATTCAGTTTGAAAGAGGAGTAAAAGACATGACCTTCTCTTCTGCCAGCTTTCCAACAATGACAAAGGAGGTTCCTGACTCCTTTATAACCTCCGACTAAGGAAAGTAAAAATATAGCATACTCTCCAATGCTTTGGTAAGGATATTTATTCCTCCTCTCCTCTGCAACTTGAGAGAATAAACTTTTGATGACTCGGAAAAAAAAAAAAAGAATAAAAACATTTACACATAGCAGGAATGGGAGCTTAAAGAGGACTCATGTCTATCTCCTTATGGAGATTGTGCAGCAGTATTTGCAGTACTAAATGCTTACTCAAACCAAAACCTATCATCTGCATAAATGTTAAGAGTTCTTAATTCCAAAGATGGCCCCAGGGATTGTAATTTTTTTTTCATGGTAATGCCAGTTTAAGTTTGCAGCGTTCTTTTCGTATTTGTTTAAAATTTTACTGCTACAACACAAATGAGAAGTCTTATAAGAATATTTATCTGCATACATTACTTTATTGACCCTTATTTTTTTCAACAGTTCTGTTTGCTTTGACAATTTCTCTCTCTCCCAAACACAGCTGCTATTTATTTTTTCAGGGACTTTGTGTAAACCTCAGATTCACAAATGCCTTTCAGCTACTATCTCCAAAGGTTCCACTTCTAACTAAAATTTTCAGAAAGAAAAAGAACCATTTCTGCAAAGCATCTTGCTCTTTCGGAGCTACTACTTAGTACAAATGAATAGCTACTGATGCATTCTGAGCCCATGGGTTGCCAACAAGTTCATGAACTACATCTCTATGTTTGAGATGATTTAGCACTTTTGAGATCTTGTTAGAATGACTTGTGATTATTAGAATTGAGCTGAATGTACGTTAATTAAAACCCAAAAACTATTTTCTCTGCACTAAAAACATTCAGTTCCCTGAACATCCAACAGTGCAAGACTTGATGAGATTTTGGTGTACCTCATCTTTTGCTGTGGTTCCTGCAGATGTATCACACATGGCCTTGTTATTTATTTTTAAATGGAACATACCTGTATTTTATGGTTCTCTGTATCATTTTCAAGTACAAATGTGACAATTATTTTTGAGGGAACATCTGTTCTAAGCAATTTACCCATATTTATACTTCATTGTCAAAACAATACAACTATAGCTGAAAAACAACCTCCATACTTAGTGGTATATCTGGTGACATCATTCCAGTAGATTTGTGGTCCATGCCCATCACAACTAATTCTTCATGCATAGGACTTTATTTACTTTTTTTTTTTTCCTAATGGACATTGTCCTGGGTTTAGCTGTAGCAGTCAATTTTTTCTCCTTCTTAGTAGTTGATACAGTTCTGTGTTTTGACTTTTGGCTTTGGAACATAGCAGATAAGACCAATGTTTTTAGTTGTTGCTAAGTGATGCTTATTCTGACCAAGGACTTTGTGAGTCTCATGCTCTGCTAGGGAGGAGTGGGGGCCGGGAGGAAGCAGAGACAGGGCACCTGACCCAAACTGACCAAAGAGGTGTTCCATACCACAGCACGTCATGCCGGGATGTAACTGGGAGTTACCCAGAAAGGCTAGGGACAGGTAACAGGGACTAGGTGTGTGCATAACAATGTTAGGTACTTGGTTTAATGATGGAAAGAATGCAAGACTGTACCAGGACAGGAGAAGAAAAGCATGAAAAAATGTCTCTGGTATGTTAACTTGTATGTTAACTGAAACTCATACCGGGTTTGTATGAGTTAGGTACAGCTAAAAATGCTA
>JBCJKH010064620.1:0-20620 GCA_039877255.1 Loriculus beryllinus
ATGAGATGCTGGCGTACATTGTCAAAACCGGGGTCCATGCAAAACGGCCATGTGGCTCAGTATTTCCCTAGCATTTTTCTTCACCACTGACTTTCAGTCAAGTGGATCATTACCCAAGTTAGGTTACTGCAAGGTATTTCTTCTGTTGTATCATCTTCTCTTTCCACAGGTAACAAGATACAGAGGTAAGGGTATCTGCTGCCTATGGATTACATTAATGCAGACCAAAATTAATTCCTAGTGCTACAAAATGAAATTAAAAAACTGTGGCTATTATTAATGAGGTTACTGAGAACCTGTGATGTAAAAGTTAAATCTCTCATTACGTTGATAACAGTCCAACTCTATTATCTGTTCATCTTGCTACACAGCACAATTTGGTATATGGATACCCAAGTTAATTTTAAACAAGCCAGGTTGGATACCAGAAGCAGTCTGCCTGTGACAGCACTCAGCTTAGCATAGTCTAATTGATTTCTCTAAGAAATAGAATATGTTAGCTTATATGGAACTTACACTGTCATGTTTAGACTACTTTTGATGCCCAAGCTAATTCCCACAGATATCTGATACTGGGTCAGGTGTCCTTCTATTACACTGAAGTGTCTTGTGTGTGTAGCCCTGTTGGTTAATCTCATTCCTTCAGGGTTAGAATATAGATGAAGATTTCTCAGAGAAAATTGAGATGAAATAGTAGTGGTGTTAGGAATTTGGTAGCTTCTACTCTTTTCTCTTAGTCAGTAAGTAATCCTCTGCTTGGTTAAAAGCTGCTTGCAGACCATATGGAGTTTCCCTTTGATATTTGTTAATGAGAATCCCCACTTGATGTGCTTAAGGGCATTCTTCAGCAAATTCCCAATTCGATTTTAAAAATTTGTGAGAAACAGCAGGGAATCTTTACTAGGAGGGTCTTGAGCTGGCTGTTGGTACAGACAGAGGAGCTGCCCTAAGGGTAAAAATAACAGCTGCTATCAGATAACCTTATGACCGGTAGTAATATTTATACTTTGCATGATAAATACAGGGGCAGTCAAGTAACTTGCTTTAGACTGTGTGCTGATCACCCCAGCAACCAAGAGAAAATATTCTCCCCCCCCTTGTGTAAACACTGCTTCTTTGAGCTCTCTTTCTCCTCTCAGGCAGTCAGCTGTCTTATTCAGGGTACTGGGGTCTAGGCTGCACTGAAAAATGGAGGAATCCAGAGAGTGTCAGTGCTGGAAAATAAATTTCAAAAGGCTTTGTATGAAACAAGTCTCCCTCTGGCATGCCTGTTACTGATCTGGCCATGGTCTAAACATGACAGTGTAAGTTCCATATAAGCTAATGTATTCTATTTCTTAGAGTGTCTGAAACACTTCTTCAGATAAATTTGTTCACCAGACCTGAGTTGAACCAGGGCATTGGGCTGGCAGTTGCCCCCAAATAAAAGACAGCTACAGGCTTATGGGCAGCAATAGTTGTGTCGATCTGGGGCTATTTGACTGCAACTCAGTTCGGGTTCTTTACACTACTGCTGACTCAGTTCCACTTGGGTAGACACTGCAATTTCTGAACAAATCTGGTGGCAAGAAGACAGTGGTTGAGCTATATGTGGGAAACACAATTTGCAGTCTGACATAGTTGTATATAAGAAGTGTCTGTGTTATTCTAAGCAGAGGTTTTAAGATCTTTATAGACAGATTCCATAAATCTGTGACATGAGAATTTCTGTTAATTAGCAGGGATTTCCAACAATGGATTGTAACTCCTGTATGAAGCACAGAGACTCTAACAGAAACAGAATTCTAATATCAACCTTGCCTTATCTTTTAATTTGCAGCTATTTTTCACTACTTACTTAAAACTGTAGAGTAAGTTAAACTGTATCTGTCACTTAGGAAAGCAGGAGTGTTTCAGTGGAGTCCATTGCTGAAGAGAAGATGTAAAGTACAGATTTTTGTTCACACTGATGAAAACTTGGATTTTTTTTTCAATTCACTTCTTTTCTAGTGACAGTAGAGATTTTCATTATATTGTTGCAGCAGAATTCAATGTTAAGGTTCCAACAGTTTGCCAAGAGCATGATAAATATTTTCTTTGAGTTAAAATAATTTTCGTCTTAAAAACATAGAAACCAAATCTCAGGTGGTTCATTGCCTTCACTCTCAGTCTCCAAATGAGTAGGATGAGCACGCTTGGAGTGCTGGAGAGTCACAGTTAAATCTAGTATGTGATAAATCTTGTTTTTCAGCAACTTCTCTATGGTCACAGAAGGCGCAACATAGTTTGTGGACTTCCACTGTTACATACACCATTGCTTCTAAATCTCTCACAGTAAAGCTTAGCATCTGTTTTGTGATTTGATGAATGGCTTTGATCTGTTATTTTAATTGCTTCCTAGTAAGGCACTAATGACCTTTTTTGTTCCAATAAACACTGTTTTGCTTAGTTGTAAATTAAATTTAACTAAACACTTGGAGCTTTATTACTTGTTTCTGTTTGATGACTTGTCAGGCAATGTGTTAACTCCATATGCAAAGACTTCTGGAATCATCGGATCTTTGACTGCATTAGGGGAAAAAAAAACTCGATAATATTCTAAATAAATAATAAAAAAAATGGATAAACTTCTCTTTTTCATAATTATCAGGTATGATAATATTAGGTACTGAATGAAGCAGATATATCCGTATTCTATCATTTACTAATTCCCTTAAGAAGTAGACAATATGAACCTTTCTTATAAACTTAAAGAAGAATTTAGGGAAGAGCTAATCCAAAAACTTTCACGTTATCTTTGTCTGATTAGTTCCCAAGTAGCAAATAGACTAAAGCTTTTTTACTGCATTGACTTTGTTTCATGGTAAAATGGGGAAAAAAAAGTGATATGAAGCAAAAAGAAGACAGCATGTCCAAATGAATAAAGAAACCTACAAAACAGATTCTGAACAGCTGAACTTTTAAGTACCATTTGTTGTGATTTGTAGTGTGATTGTGTACTGTGGGCAGAGCTTTTCTCAGGGTTGTCATGGGAGAGAAATTCTTAAAACATTCTGCATACTGACCTAAGAAGCATATAATGAAAGCCAGTTCTGCATTGTCAGCTCATAATACTACCGTTTTGCTCAAAGCTGCTATGAAATCATTAAAGATCCTTTGGGGACAAAGAGGCACAGATTCTACTGTTTATAATATATTTTGTTCCATCTCATGTTAATAATCCACCCAGATGTCCAGTGTAGGGTGCTGTTTGATGGGAAGTTCAAGCAGATCCAAGTCTGGGCTGTATGTGCTGGCCTTATTGCCAGCTGTACATTTCTGCCTCTTCTGGAGTGCCATTCTGTTTGTTGTCCTGCCATG
This sequence comes from Loriculus beryllinus, assembly GCA_039877255.1. NCBI lineage: Eukaryota > Metazoa > Chordata > Aves > Psittaciformes > Psittacidae > Loriculus > Loriculus beryllinus. Next base: position 3,340 of record JBCJKH010064620.1, read on the forward strand.
GCTTGGACTTGGAAATGATCTGACTAAAACTGTCCCAGCAAATTAGATGCTTGGTTGTACAAACTCATTGCATAGGCACTGTTACAGGATTGTCTGCCTGGCAGTGGTCCACAGTTAGATCAATTTAAATTGATCATCAAACCACACCCTTAGAGCCTGAAAGGCCAAAAGTAATGTGAGCTACTCAGGGAGAGGGTCTGCTATTTGAGATTTCAAACTGATAATAGGTCTCTTGAAAGAGTGCATTAGCAGAGTTTGTTGCTCTTGAGGTACAAGTGCTGACTGCAGTTTTGCTCAAAGAAGATTAATCAGAAGGCATTAGCAGCAGCTAAGAAATGCAGTTCATCCAGGAACAGTTTTGAAGCTTTGTCTTTGGCCTACCAAGTACTTGTAGAGTGAAATAGAATCCCTACCAGTGTGTCTGAGAACATAAAAGCCTACTCTGCTTACAGAGAAAAATGGAGTGAGCTGCAAGACTATAAAAGGTGCTGTGTTAACAGGCATAAGGGTATCCTGTGGTTTCCTTGGTGATGATGGGGAAAAAGAGACCTTAAGCATTAACTTTAGCTGTTAGCAGACCTGCCGTGTCTGCTTTTCTTAGTAAATCCTGTGTGAAACTGCCCAGTTTTGCCATTTTTATTAGTCTCAAGAAGGGGAGATTTTTTGAGTAGGTTAACTGCTGTTGCAATATTTCTTCAGCAACACTGGCTGGATTGTACCTTGCTAATTTAATATTTTTCTTGTTTGGTTTTAACCTCTGGTACCAGTTTGTTGCTGCTCTTGAATCTTTGACTGTTCATATGCCTTCTTGCTTCTCCAAAACGACAGCAAGTCATTTTATTGAAGAAAAAATGGTTAACGTTTCTCCTTCTTGCCCAATGAGTCCTGTTTATCCTTCTGTTGGCCTTTTGATGCAGAATATATATTATCATACTTAATGTCTGTCTGTAATAGTGTCTAAAATACTCATAGAGGACTATGAAAATTGCTAGTCTCAACGCATCTGAATTCTAGTATCTTACTCTTCAGCAGTATGAAACAAACAAGCTATACTGTATATCTTTGTAGCAACTCAAAAAAAAAAAAAAAAGAAAAAAAAAAAAAGAAGTCTTTTCTTCTTGAGGTTTTCCTATGGGCTGAAATGTGAGTGGCCTGGGTTTTCTCTGGGACTTACATGTCCATGATTTCAGTGACTTCTCCAGCATACCTAATTAGGAACCTCAGGAAGTCATACACCGAATGAATTTCTGAATCAGTGCTCTCCAGAGATTTCCAGTGTTTCTTTTGCCAAAGGGGAAAAATAGGTTAATGTTGCAGCCTTGCAGAAAGCCCAGTGTGAGCTGTTGCCTGAGAAGGAGGTGCTAAGAATTTAAGAGTGTGGTGGTTGGGAAATGGAGACAATGCTGATGTTGCTTCAGGGAGAAAATAAGAGTGAAGTACAAATCTGCGCAAGCTGAAAGTGAGAAAAAATTCAGGTCTGTTAGCAGCAAGGAGAATAAGTGCATGTTTAGATATTCTGACCAGTTTACAATTTAGGGGAAAGTCAGGGGTTTTTAATAAAAGAAAAAAAAAGGGGGGGGGGGTAGGTAAAGAAAACCAGGACTAAATATTTCAGCTATAATGATCTGTTTCAAGATCTCTCCCAGCTTGTATTGATGAGCAGGAAGAGTAAAAGCTTGAAGCACAGTAGAGATCTGTTGATATTCTTGCAGTTTATTATTACGTGGTTGGTAAAGTTTAAAGAGCAAGTTACTTGGTGACACTATGAATCCATTTTAATTAAAAAGAAATTTTATCTTCTCTCTTTTTGCTGTTTTTCAGATTTAGTGTCCCTTTGCCTATTGTTATGTTCATTGCCATTTAATTATAGTTGACGCAGTGCATACTTTTGTTTTTTTAATATTCTTGCTGTAACTAGTCTGTATATTTTATGTTGATGGCAGATGTGAAATATTTCTGCAGTGTTTTTTCTTCTACCTTACTGCTAATTTTGAGATTTCTCTTGTTTTAATTTATTCATTCATTTCTAGTTCCTATTCCAGCCATGGATTACATTTAGCCTTACTTTCTGATCTCTCTTGCCTCAGTCTTAGTTTTCTTGCTTTATTTGGGATTATTCCCTGTCATAAAGTAGGTACAGCCTTCTCCCTTGCATTCATTAAGAAAAACCTCTTCTGTCTTCCCAATTATCCTGCTGTTCCTCTCTTATGTTATATGTCCAAACTCACTGAGCTGGATGTTCGCAACTGTTGCCACAAGCTCCTTTATGGTAATCTGACCTCAGTCTATCCTGGGTCACCTTCATCTTGGTGGCCAGTCCTTTTGCTTGGTGGAAATTGCTTCTGCTAAAGTCTCAGCTGAGTTTTCCTAGTGGTATCTTGGGATTTTGCTCTCACCTTGGTCTTATAGCTGGTTATGATGTTTAGAGTCGTTCATCTTAAAATCCTGATTGGGTTTGGTTTCCTTCCAGGCCACTCCTTCGGTGTAACTGTAGCTGGGTGGTCCCTTTTCCCTGAATCTGTGGGATTTTCATCAGTTGGAATTTTTTGACTATTGAAGTTCTGCACTGAAAGTGGAATGGGAACAGTCTCAGGATCTGCTCTGATGTACAGAATGGAGTTACTTGTTAAATGCTGCCCTGATACATCCATCTGTTTTTTCTATCTTATGAGTCTGGTCTGTCATTTGGATATCAGTGACATAGATTTAATACCCCGTTGCTGGTGCATGCCCTTCCAGCCTGGCATTTTGTCTCATTCCACCGACACTCCTACAGTCTTGTGTGTAGTGCTGGTTTTCTGAAACAGCATGTCAAAATAGGAGGTAAATTGTTGGTGTGGGAGAAGCAGAACTGGAGCCTATTTAGATCACATGAGGACTCCTGCATTGCAAAAGTGAAATAATTACCACAATAAAAGGAGTACACCCGGAGGTGGCTGACTCGCAACTGCTCCGGTGCCTCATTATTTCAAGCAGCTTTTGTCTTGCCTCCGCTCTCCTGTTCAGAGTTGCCTGCGCAGTTGGCGGCTGGCCACACCACAGCTGAGGTAAATCCTGTTCATCTCTCCATGGAGGAGCTTTCTCAAGTAGGTAGAGCACTAGGCAGAGCTCCCTGAAGCTGCTGATGCTGCCCCAAGGGTGCTTTTCCCTCAGCTTTTGCTAGCCTTTCCTTTTCTGCTGCGGGAGCATAAAACCCCAAGTAAAAGCTACTTTTTCTCTTGTGTTTGTGTGGCGAGCAGGATTTATAATTGTGCTAATTGATACTGACTGCTAATGGGCTGCTGCACTGACTGTGGGTAGAGGCCAGGTTGTTCCTCTCATGGCGGCAGGCACCTGCTCAGTGCAAGGGTGCTACTGAGCTGCCTGAGGGATGTGAGGGCTCCCCAGGGCTGATGGCGCAGAGCATGGCAGCCAGGGCCAGTCCTGCTGCTCTGGTCAGGGAGAAGGGAAGGATGGGGGCAGCCCAGAGTCTGTCAGGCAAGTTAATGGTGATGAGGCAGGTCTGAAGGCAAAATGGGAGGCCATTCTGCAGGCCAGGGTTAGGGCTAGGCCACAGTGATGGGACAGGTCCAAGGACAAGGCAGGATACCAGCATGGTCTGTGTAAAGTCAGCGGCACCGCTGCAGCTGAAGGCCCCGGATGATCTGAAATGGGCCCCCAGATCTGTAGGTGAGGATCATGGTGGGGTGGCCTGGTCCAGGACTGTTAAAGCCTGTGAGTGCGTTGGGGCCTTGAATGCAATGGAGTAGCCCAGTACTCATTGGTGCAAGAAGAAGGTACGTCCTCAGCCCCTGCTGAAAACAGCACAGTTTTGGTGGAACTGTTCAGGTGGGTGGGAGGAAGAACGGTGCCCCAGTAGAGAAAATGGGTTAGTTTGCTCCCTTCTGCTTATTCTTAAGTAGATGGGAAACATGCCGGCCAATAAAATTAATGAAAGCATTAAGAGGTTGGCACATCTGAATGCATAGAGAGGAAGGGTTTGGGGAATTTTTTTCCAGTCTTCAAAATAATTCATCATGTCTTTGTTTTGAAATCAGACTCTGTGCCCCTTGTTCCCATCTCTAATACTTAGCCTTAATTATGTGATATATAAGTACTGCTTTCTGTCCTGCGATGAATTAGATGGATTTCTTTCCTAAGTCCACAAATTTACTTAAGATTTGAGAAATTGTGAAAAGGAAATGTCTTTGATCACACATTGCACATATGACAAAAGTATTAAAAAACCTCTCCAGCTTAAAACTTATTAATAAACATTCATTTCTAAAAGTTTTGCTTGTAATTTTTCAGTTTTTTTATGCATATATTTAAGTATTTTGTACATAAGGTAAGGTGAAGCTTTACCTAATTACGGGGCTACAATGGTTTTTGTCTTTTTTCTCTTGCCTTGTAGGTTACCACAGATGATGACAGGGCGTATCACCCTCCTCATGCCTTTTTTCTTAACTTAAGCCATGAGCAGAGAACCCAAACCACTGATGCTTTGACTTCTGAGAATCTGGTTTTTTTTCTTTGTTTGGTTTTGTTTATTTTCTTTGTTTCTTTGTTTGTTGGGAGTTTTTTGTTCGATTTATGCAGATAATGCTGTTTCTTCAGTTTCTTGGTTAAAAGTTTTTTGTTCGTCTTCTTTTCTGTGATGAAAGAAAATTTCCTTTCTTGTCACTCTCACTGCCTTTATTTCTAACGTGCATGTTACATGACCTGGAAGAAAAGTTAATTCTTTGCTAAATTGCTCTAGGGCATTAAAAAAATATTCATAGCTGTTGAAAAGTTTCCATTAAAAACCTTTAATTTTGATAGGATATCATGCAGATGTCTTAATAGGTGCCCTTATGACCTGTGGGTCATTTGAAGAGTTAGTGGAGCCTATTTACAGCAAGTGCAAGCCGGACAGTTGAATGCCAGTATGTTTCTCAGATGCCTTCATGCTGTTGTTCTTAATAGTCTCAAAGAAGATTCTAAATGGATGGGAGAGTAAACCAATATACACCACAAATTGTGCTTTAGACACGGGAGAAATCCTGGTAAACCAGCGTGAAAATAGACGCTGCATTCCCTATATTTTTTTTCTTGTCCTATTTTTGTCCTGAGTTCAAGGAAATAGTTACCTGAAGCATACAAAATAATGTTTACTCAGTTATCAGCCCTACTGACTTCATTGTGATTAGCTATGGGAATTTTTCTCGCAGGGTAAGGAGCATTGTCTCAAGAACAGAGCTGAATCAAGTTGTTTTCAGTATTGTAAAGTGTAATAAAAATCCTGGAATTGTCCTTATGGATCACTGTGTGTTGACTATTACTTTTTCTAATATTTTCCTCAGGTTAATTAGTCAACGTAAAATCAGCTGTACTGTAATGGCCCAGTGTTGTGGAATCCTGTGATTTTAAAGGATAACTGAGTTTTCATGCCTTTTAGCATCTGCAGCGCTCTGATGAACACAGCAGTAGTGAGAACAGTGAGGTCATGGGCCCTAGAAGGGCCAAGAAAACTAAATATCTAAAAAAATCTAAGTTCCAGGATCATAGGGTTTTTTTTTCTTTTTTTTTTTTTTTTTTTATTAAACCTAAGAAATGAAAGATAGGGATCTGGATTACAGAGTTAGAGAGGAATAATGTTAACTATGTTTAAAGACAGTGTTGATCAGTTGTCAAATGAAATCCTCATTTCTTGGTATGGATCTTATTACACTATGGTTATTACTTTGACATAGTACTGATTCCTCAAGAAGAACAAAAGAACTACAGAAACCACCAAAAATCTGTTTTTGTTTGTCTTCCTTAGCCAAACCCTCTGACTCTCCAAAAAGACAGCTGAACTGATTTTTCTCTAATTAAAATATAAATCCCTTTTGGAACAAGCTTGTTTGCTACATTTTTGCCAAGAAGACATTTTTATAATGGAGTTTAAGTTGTAAATCTCTGAAAACAGAACTGTATAATAAGGTTGTTGCCAGTACTCTCACAACTGTGTAGCCACTGTGATATTGTGATACACGCTGTATGTTTCAGCCTGCTCTCCCCTCTCCCAGTTTCCCTCAAAGTCTGCCAGGCCAAAACAGAAATAGCCCTTCAGTGCATTTTGCTGTAGGGCTGACTATATTAAGAAAACTGCCTTTTGCAAAGCCATGAGACTTTGCAGACCTATTGGAGTATAGCATGGGATATTGTTTGAAAAAAATGGGTTTACTGTGTCTGGATACTGAGCTAATCAATTCAGTATGGCTGTTTCATATGTTTAAGCACATTACAACTTTGTTTGACCTCTTTCATCTTTGTCGAGGATATAGGGTATCATTAATGTTACCATCTGCATTGTTTTCTCCTAATATCAATAACAGAGGAAAAAAAAAACCCAAAATGGTCCTCTTGTTTTCCACTTAGATAGCTCTTGTATTGCCAAACAAATGTGAAACAGGCTTTTACAATAATGCTATTTTCCCAAATGCCCTGTTAATTTTCAGTAAACCAAAATAAAATGTGTTACTGTTTATTAAGACAGTGTGACCCATATGGATTCCAGATGATAAAAGTTTCAATAAAATGCTGAAATTAGATACAAGTAACTTGAGTTTTCTTTCAGTTCACATGTTTAGATGTAGCTCAGGACAAGAATGGTCATTTAAGTTGTGTCAGGGATTGGATTTAACTTACAGTGATGATAGTTCTTTTCACTTGCATGCCACTTTTCACTTGAAACTACCCAAGAAGTCTTGAGCCATCTGGGAATACCTTTAATGCAAGAGTGTTGTAGGCACATTGATCTAACTTTATATTGCAACCTATGCAAAAGCAGAAAACCTGGCTTTGAATAAGGATTTAGAAGATGGCTCCTGATGCCCATTTTGTATTAGCTATACCACTAGGTAGTTATGATCAATGACTAGATTCTTCTGATAAAATGAGTGTGAAAAATTGGCTAATCATTATGTAAATAAACATCTCCTCTTACTGTATTTGTTATGTCACAGTATTGTAGGGTTGGTTTATTTTACCAAGAATTGTCGTTTTCAGAAATGGTGATAGTGATTCAGGCATTTTCAGGAGGACATCTCAGATCTATAACTGAACTTTAAGTACGTGTTTTCTTATAACAGGATGCTATAATCATGACCTGTATGCTGTCTCTGTATTAACTACATCATAGAGTCTTAACATTGTGAAAAAGTTATATTTTAGGGACAAAAAAGGGGCTGAAGAAATATCTTCCTTTTCCCTGATAATATTAAGTTACTAATAGTTGTGAATATTGAGAAGATTTTTTCAATTTGCATGTATTTCAGAAAGATAATTCCAGAATATTTATACTTCTGCACACTAATTGCAAATAAATAATTCTCTTAAATTGTCATGAAAGAGTATGCATTTGAATTGAACTATATGGTCTCTGTAATGCAAATCTGAGAGAACATATATCATCTGATGGTTTTTCAGTGTAACTAATGAATAATAATGATCTTCTGGACAGTATACATTTGAAGATGTTACTCAGAAATTTTTTTTCTGTTTTTCTAATGGCAGTTTGGGCAAATTTTACACATTACATACCATACAAACTTGCAAATATCAGCTGCTGCTGTTAAAAATCTTAGCTGCATGTCGGAAGTGTTACAGTGCCATGTTTGCACAAAGTGTTGTGGTCTTTACAAGCCTTTCCTAACAAGGCCAGTAAGGCATTCTAATAGCTAATATTCTGTTCTTTTCAGTCTTCTCTGCATAGCCAAAGAAGAATTGTATGGTCGATATCTAGCCTGATATGGTAATATCTAGCCTTCTTATCAAGAACTTGTTTGCCATTTATCTTGCAGTATTGTCTCCTGGGTATTATTTCACGCTGTCTGATATTCATGTTCTCTTTCACATTCAGTGATTTACAGAAATTAGCTATGTTATGCCCCTTTTTTAGCAGTGCTTTCCTGTAGCCCTTTAAAACATTTGAGTAAGATACTTGATAGAACATGACTAAATTAGGTGAAAACGTAACTAAAACAACAAGAGCCAAAAGTCTGTTTACAGTATGTAATTCTTTGGATAAAGGTGAACATTGTAATCAGAAAATCATGTTTTACTGAATTCTTTGTATCAAAAAAAGGTCTGGTATCATTCAGGTATTGTATCTAAGGGGTGGTTAGTCGGCTATGCTATGTTGTTGCAAGACTCATGGGTAGAATGGACTTTTGATGCTTATGCTTGTTTGTAAGGTTTAGAGGAAACATAGCCAGCTGAAGTTGATGTTTTTTATTAAGGTAAAATGTATGGCTTTTATAATGCATTAAGGCTAGAAGTCAGTATTGGCTTTGTTCTTGTAGGTACTTAAGACTGGCTGTCATGTGGGATAACACTGTGCAGAATGGTGTCCATGGAGACAGGGGCAGTGCTGTTCGAAGGTGGATTATGTTCGGTTTGTGAAGTTTTTTCATATCTTACTTATCCTCCATTGTTTGAAGGAAATTCTTGTTGGAAGGTATTAGTTTTTACAGCCCCTTTCATTTGGAGTTGATAAAGGGGAGTTAAAGAAAGTTAATTATTTCTTTTTCAAACTCACCTGCATTTTTCATAACATCGTAGAGTGGTCTGGGTTGGAAGAGATGTTAAAGTTCCAGCCCTCCTGGCATGGAGAGGGACACCTTATACTAAATCAGGTTGCTGAAAGCCACATCCAGCCAGCCTGGCTTCGAACACTTCCAGGGATGGGACATCTACAACTTCTCTGGGAAACCTGTGCCAGGGCCTCACCACCCTCACAGTGAAGAATTTCTTTCTTATATCTGATCTAAATCTACCCTCTTTCAGTTTCAAGCCATTCCTCCTTGTCATATCCCTACATGTCCTTGTAAATTGTCCCTCTCCAGCTTTTCTCTCGGTCTCTTCAGGTACTGGAAGCCACTCTTATTATCTTCCCAGAGCCTCCTCCAGGCTGAAAAAGTCCAGCTTTCTCAGCCTGTCTCTATAGGAGAGCTGCTCCAGCCCTTGGAGCATCTTGTGGTCCTCCTCTGGACTCGCTGCAAGAGGTCCACATCTCTCCATGATCTTGCTGGGCACTGAGATGCGACAACATGGCCTGTAGTTCCTTGGGTCTTCTTTTTATCCCTTTTTAAAAATGAAGATTATGTTTTCCTTTTTGCAGTCAGTGGGAATTTTTCCAGACTGCCATGACTTCTCAAATATGAGGGATAGTGGCTTAGCCACTTCATCCATCACTTCCCTCAGGATGCATGGATGCATCTCGTCAGGTTCCATAGATGTTCTCTAATGTGATCTCCTACATGGTTCTTCATTCTTCCAGTCCCTGCCTTTGCCTTCCACGACTTGGGCAGCATGTCTGGAACTCTTGCCGATGAAGACCAAGTCAATAAAGTCATTGAATAATTCAGTCTTCTCCATATCCTGTGGTAACCAGGTCTCCTGTTTCTTTCTGGAGGGGGCCCATATATTCCCTCATCTTCCTTTTATCCCTGATGGACCTATAGAAGCTTTTCCCGTTGTCCTTGATGTCCCTGGCTAGTTGTAATTCTATCAGAGCTTTAGCTATCTTCTCTTGATCCCTGGCTGCTCAGATTATTTCTCTGCATTCCTCCCAGGCTACATGACCTTGCTTCCATCCTGCGTAGTCTTCCTTTTTGTGTTAGAGTTTTTCCAGAAGCTCCTTATTCCCCCACTCAAGCCTCCTGGCATTCTTGCCCATCTTCCTCTTTGTTGGAATGCATCACTCCTGAGCTTGGAGGGGGTTTTCTTGGGCCCTCTCCCTCCAGGGCTTTATTCCATGGTACCCTATCAAGCAGATCCCACAGTTTGTTCTCCTGAAGTCCTTGTTATTCAGGAGCTGGCTTTGCTGTTCCCTTTAAAAGAAAGATCGTTTTTTATTTCTTTACAAATGCAGTGTCACAGTAAGCTTTAGCTTACCTATTGACCTGAGTCTGCACTGCTAAGAGGTGATCACTCATTTTCCAAGCTGGATGCTCCTGCTGCTCTCTTGCATTTGCTGTACTGGTCATGTTACTGCTGAGTGGGCTAAATTGTAACCCACTGATCCGTCAGAGAAATTACTGTGCCAAAAAGTAAAACCTATTTTCAGCAGATTTCACTGATGTCACGCCATACACAGTGGAGCTTATGCAAGGCAAGGGGCAGGAAAATGTAGGGGTGGCAGACTGGTCCATTGGGAGCTCATAGATTGATTTCTTTGTCTTGTGAAATTACAGGGTTGGTGTGCACTATTTCTAGCCATTGAACAATATATTTCATATTGACTTTTATGTTAATAATCACACATTTTTCATAAATCTAAATGGTTTAAATGCATGTATCTCATTATTTGCTCTTTAGTTAAATGAGACATAAGAGTTTTAGAATAACAGTGGCCTTGACGGCCCCCAATTTTTCTTTCAATTTTACCCTAACTACGTCAGAAATACATTTCACAATGAAGGTATTGTTACAGGCTAATTAATTGCATATTTTCTTTCAAACATTTAGTTTAAATAAATGAATAATCTGCATATAAAAGAAATTGAGGGCATGAACAAAACATAGTTATTCTTATATGTGCCCAAAGAGCTTTACTGATGTAAATTTCAATTTCAGTCAAGCAAAACCGCTTTTCCTGCTTTATTTATAAAAGCAGAACTTAGAGAACGAAGTGATTATTGTGTGTTCAGAAGCAAATGTGAAACAAACATACTGTCAAAATGAGCAATGTGTACCTGATACTGAAGGAAAGGCCAAGTGGCCTCCCAAATTAAACAATTTTATTAATGTGACTATGCACAAGGACCACAATACCAGTAGATGGTTGTGTTACTCACCTGGTAATTAAATGTAAAAAATGAGTGTTCCCAGCTGCCAGTACTTTTATTCCAATCATAGTGACTAATTTCATATGACTTTACTAAGATTTGAATAGCAAATGCACGATAATATGCATAAAGACAGGTTTTCATATATATTACCTGGGCATTCTGATAATCGTGAATTAGCTGACAATATCACAAGCCATGTCTGTATCTCAGTGCTATAGCTGCTGCTGAAATACATAATGGCAAAAAGGCTAACAAACTGGGAAATAAGTATGACAAGAACAATCATCTGGAGTCGTCTGAAACAGAATTCTGGTCATTGCTGGTGTAGTCCTCTAAAATAACATGTGCATTAATCCCAGCTAATGCTGCTTATAGCTAGGAACAAGGTGGGAGAATGGGGAATAGTGGTCTGAAAACTGGGGCTTCTGGTGAAAAAGATTGTTACTGTGGATGAGCATCTGATTGTGAGCCCCGGGATCAGTGTTGAGGTAGAGGCTGGTGTTAGCCATAGGCATGCGAGCTGGCAATTAAGTTTTTTCAGTCTCTGTAAAATGGCATTAGTAGACTACTGTATACAATTTTGATATCACTTAAAAGATATGGAAAAGTAGGAGATGATACAGAAAAGAACTACCAAGATTATACCAGTAGTGAGGAAAATGGCTACTTTGAGAGCTGTAGAAAGCCTATGTAGTTTCTTTTTTTTTTAAAGGGGATTTAGGAGTGACTCACTGTGAGATGGAAGTATAACATTGTAAAGGTGTAGCTTGGATGATGGACTGGAAGCTGAAGTGAGACAGATGGCCCTCACCGTACAATGATGCAACTCACTAAGTGGAGTTCTGTATGATTTATGTGCTCAAATCGTGATCAGATACTTTCTTGGAAAAGTGTTGTCTAGCAAAACATAAATTATTCTGCTCAATATAGAAGTTACTGGACAAAATTGAAATGCCTGTTACAATGGTACAACTCAAAGTGGTTTAATAGAAAATAGGTAACTACATGCCCCTTCTGGATGTTTACTCTGTAACTTTCAAGTTCTGGATCATGTACTCCTTTGCCTCACGTCACACACAGTTATTTTCACCACTGTGAAGTGGAATGAATTCACTGTTCTTGTTTCCTCTGTGAGTAACTTGTGGAACATTCCTGCTAGCAGCCAGCTGATGCATTAACTGCTGATGGATCCCAGTCTCAAAGATACATGAAGACTAAATTTAGTTAAATTTTGACAGTCGTCCTATAATGTAGAATGCGAATGTTTAGTACCACTAACCTGTCTTGGGAAGGAAGAGGGCTATCTCCAGAGACTATAAACAGTGACTTCACAGGATGTTCTGGCCTCCTTTTTCTGTCTGACAGGGTAGATGAATAGTGTTTCCAGGGGAGGGCACAAGACTAAAGATTTCCTTTGCATCTGTGTTATTTAGTCATTTGTATATGGATCTCTTTGGATGGGATGAATTTTTATTTGCATGTCACTTCTATTCACTGTAGTTCATTTTGTGTTCCTAGATACCATGAATTTGCAAAGACAGTGTTAATATATCTTGTAATTAAACATTAATAACAATAATAGAAAAATTACTTCTCATCATTCTGTATCTATGCTCTGAAAACTAATACAAGGAGATGACAGATATATTGGAGAAAATACTTCACTTTGACTGGAAATGGTACCCAACTTACAAATGTTGATTTGCTGAAATTACAAAGTGCCTTGAATATTTTCAGGGATTCTCCCAATGGTTGGAAGAATCACTCGGAGACTTAATGAAAGGAATCTTTGTAAGCAATGTTTAAATTTGAGAAATTAATCTCTTCTTAATACAGACTTTGACTTCTTTTCTACTTGTGAGTTTTCAGAATGAAATAAAAATAAAATATCCTTCATTCTTCCAATAGTTTGGGGGATTTCTTTTTAAAGATTTGCAAGCTCTTACATTTGTGACTGGCCAATATTGTTGTTTAACCAAATTCCATGGGAAGAGCAAAATCCGCCAACATGAGATGGATATTAATTTGCTTAATAAGACAATTTTTCTGTTGTCATAGGGCTCAAGCTTGACCATACTGATTTAAGTAGAAATAGAAAATTGATAAATAATAATGCTGAATTTTTGATTTTTTTTTTTAAATTCATTGGGTGTCTTTACAGTTAGCAAGTTATTCTTCTATTTAAAAAGATTAATTAGATTTTGACCAAACAGATGGGATCTGAAAAGCCAGTGGTATGCTTTTAGATTAAAAGGACATGGAGTTGTCTTGTCATGTTTAGGAGTGAAGGAGCTATTAAATTTTGTTGTATTATTAATTGTAAAGCCTAAGAACTTGTGTGGTACAGTTTGCCTTGCTGTGCTGTTTGTGTGAGTCTCTTACAACTGGTTTAGTTACATTTCCTAACTGGTGGACCTGATTATGTACTGTTCTAGTATTTGGAATAGCTTTGGAAGCGTATGCATGTTATGAAGACTCTTTAAATAATTTCTAGTCTTTTGATGGGTTTCAGATTTCAGGTGCTCCCAAACCACCCTGCATACTCAAATTCCTTCAACTTCTGGGTTTTTTTTGTTTATTTTTGGGTTGTTGGTTTTTGTTTTTCAGTCCTCAACTCCTCTCAGTGCAGCTGAAGTTTGCACAACAGGGATGAGAGTTCCTAGGACCAATGCATAAACCTCTGGCAAAGCTACCCTTCAGATCACGGTATCTCCCTACCACATTCAGCTTAAAAGGTAACTCATTACCTGAAAACTTAACTGAATTTATAGTTCTATCTATCCCTCTTTGATTGTTACTGCCTCCTATCTGGTGTCCCCATATTTATTTTTTGGGGTTGATGTTGCATCATACTTTATTGTCATTCATGATGTGCAGTCTAGATTCTGCTTTCCCTGAAATAACCGTATCAAACCTTTAATATATTAAACTTTTAATCAAATTTGCCAAAAAAGAAAACATTTTCAAAGATTAAAACTATTCTCTAAATATGGATATAGCACCTGGTTACATTGCACATGCCAATTGACTTGCGTGTTTTAGTTGTATTAATGTCAAAGGTTTTCTTGTTTGCTGTTTAAAGAACTCTTTCAAGAAGTTTTTTTGTTATTAAGGACCATAAAGTTAATATAAAATATTAGACAAAGCTGGCAACAGCAAGATACTTGAAATATTTGATGCCTACATTTTGCACTTGCTATCAATTTCTCCTCCCAAACCATGCGACTGATTACTGACAACCATGATTGATGGTAACTTTCAGTTCCATATTAGATTTAAGTGCAATGGCTAGGAACTTTGCAGAAGCATTTTGTAATGTTCTATGTAATTTTTTCCACTATATAATGAGTTAAAATTTGCTTTATATTCTTGTTGTTATCATATTTCTTTGGCTTTGTGTTGTGTGCCACCCTAGTGCAGAGCAATTTTTAGATTTTGATCCAACTATTGATTTATCTGTGAAGATTGATTCTCATACAAACTTGCACAAAAATAGTGCAAGTAATAGCAAAGGGCAACTTTTGTGGCTTTGGCTGACTTAGATTCCTGATATTGTTTTTTATTTTGACAGATACTGCCAGAAAATTACTTTTTTTTTTCAAAAAAAAAAAAAAAAAAAAAAAAGAAAAAAGAGGGTAATTTAATTTCAAAATAAATTTGGGAGATACAAATTAAAAATGGCTTGGTTATTCTTCTTCCTGTTTGTTCAAAGATTTAGCCTAAATAGTCAATCTTTCTATCTTAAGAAGTGTGAGGATGTGATAGTGATTCCATAACAGTGAGTTTAAGAAACTGTGTAATGTTGAAATAGGGACAGAAAAGATCATTTTAATAAAATTTTCTTTTTAATCATTTGTATCTTTAAAATATCCTGAGCTGCCATGAAAATAAACAGACTTTGATGAGTTTTCACATCATTGAAAGACATAGAGAAGGAAGACACTGGAAAATGTCTAAATTTTTTTTCCCCCCCCTTTCAAACTCATTCAGAATTTGAAAGATAGTGTTACTATTTGCTTTCCTTACACACTTTAAAGGAAAGTTTCTTCTTCATGTAGGTATTAATTTCATTGGTACCGTTTACAAAGACTAGAGGTAAACAAAGTTGATGTATGTTGCTATTCTTTTACACACCTCCAAATCTAATGTTGAATAATATGCTGCTTCCAAAATTAATTAAATATTTCTTAGAGACATAAGAGGTGATCTTGCATTATGCCACACCTTCTGATGCTTAGTAGAGCACAGATGTTTAGTTGCATGCAAACTAATAAAAAAGAGATGTCTTAAAACAGTATTTTGCTCAAGAGCCTTTGAATGAAATATCCTTGTTATTGCTTAAATGCATGGCTATTATAAAGCTATGCATTTAATATAATTATTTTCCAAATACCTGCAGGATTTTTTAACCAAAAGTTATCTTCAAGGTTGTCTTCTCTTGCGGAATATTCTGTCCACTGTCCTTGCACAGTCCACTGAGAGGTGTTCTGGTGTGCTTCTTGTATCCAGATGCAGCTTAATTATTTCAACATAAAGACATATGCTGAGATTTATGAAGGACTCCCTTCAGAACTCAGTATTACCATTATGTGCCAGTTTAAAAGTATCAATGATCAGCTGGAGATCCTTGGTGCCCTTCAGTTAAAATACATAAGATATGTGGGATACAGTAAGCCAGATGTAATAATTGGGAGAATAGTTTAGCTGTTCATACTGTGTTCTATTTGCTACTGTGTGACCACTGAAGAAAAAGAAAAGCCAACCACGATTGCAAAGTCTTGTTAAGAGTTCAAGTTGGCTTGAAAAGACAGCACCATGCACATTAATGTTAAAAACTTCAATGAGAAAATTACATAGGCATAGGTAAACTGTGTCAACAATTAAGGAGAGGAAACAGTTTTGAACAGTTTAATAGAGGAGATGGATTATGGTCAAAGAAAATATGTTTCACCTTAAGGACAAAAGAAAGGAAAATGCACCCTCCACCCTGAGTAGTTTTGTTTTGAATCTCTAATCAACAGAAATTACAGTAAAGATGAGAAGAAAAAGGTATTTAATGACTGTAATATAATGGCAAGAAAAAAAAATCTGTGAAAGATAAATATATTCTCTATAGCCCAGTTTAATTGTAATGTAGTCATTTAAAATATTTTATCATATGCCACATCATGGACTTCCAGCTTCTTAGGAAACCAGGATTATCTCTGAGAAGATGAAAATGGGTCTTTTTGCGCACTCAGCTAAATTGTTATGATGTTACTGAGTTCTTTGTATATTCTGCTTGTATTCAGGGTGCCCAGAGTGGCTGCAGTTCAAGACAGTGTTACTGTTGTGATGATTTGCTATGGGTTAAGATGCCTCCTTTTCTGTAGTCTGTTTTGGCTACAACATATAGGGACCTTCAAGTGCATATGATTGTTTCTGCTTATGTTTTGCAAAACTTTAACAGAACATTCCATCTTGTTCTGCTCTGGATCTGGAGTAAGAAGAAAAGCATGACTGCGAAGGAGATTTTGCCTCTGAGCAACCCAGCCTGGCACCAAGGAATAGAGTAGTTTATTTTCTGCCTTTCTGCATGACATCTAGAGGGTTGCCACACTGGGCAGTGAATGAAAGAGGTTCCTCTGGAAGAGTGTGGTTGAAGGGTGGTCAAGTATATTCTTGACTGGATTAGAGTCTACCATGACTTAAGGAGTGTGTGTTGTCTGACTGTAATGCTCCTTACTGTATTGATTTGTAGAGATTTGTTTTTCATGAATCTTCAGGCTAAAAATGTACTTTTGTGCCTAAGACAACAGGTGGCTATGATAACAATAGTATATTATGAGGATAACTTTGCCAGTGAACAGGAACTTTATCAAACAATCAGAATTATTTTCTTTTTAAAATAAGGCTTGTCAGGTTGCCAGGTTTGCTTTCCTCCTGTGGCCTCTCTTTAAACTACAGTGCTTAGTTTCCAGGATATGTGCTTAGCAACAATAGACATACCTGTGAACCGATTGAACTTGCTATCCTTTCTTCATATCTAAATACATTTCCCTTCTTCTTTTTACAGTTTTCTATCTGCTTCATATTTTGAACTTCTCAGATTCTTTCCTGTGATCTAACCTGAGAGACAGGT
Organism: Loriculus beryllinus; assembly: GCA_039877255.1. NCBI lineage: Eukaryota > Metazoa > Chordata > Aves > Psittaciformes > Psittacidae > Loriculus > Loriculus beryllinus. Next base: position 20,257 of record JBCJKH010064620.1, read on the forward strand.
ACAACATGAGAGACACTTGGACAGATTTGAAAGCCAGTCCTCCGTTTTATATACATATCAATGTATGCTCATCTGTGCAAGTGCCCTTAGTTGTAATCATGAGCAGTGACCGAAGTGAATTCTGTGCTTGGAATCATAGAATCTTAGAAAGGTTTGGGTTGGAAAGGGCCTTAAGATCATCGAGTTCCAGGCCCCCTGCGGTGGGCAGGAACACCTCCTACTAGACCTGGTTGCTCAAGGCTCTGTCCAGCCTGGCCTTGAACACTGCCAGAAATGGAGCATTCACAGCTTCTTTGGGCAGCCTGTTTCAGTGCCTCACCACCCTCACAGTAAAGAATGTTTTTCTAAATTTTCCCTGTGGAAG
>JBCJKH010064626.1:5007-15528 GCA_039877255.1 Loriculus beryllinus
CTTAACCCATGGTGGTTGTTTTCCACCTCAGATAAGCATCATCAGAAGCTTCTTTGAAAGCTTCTGTTTTATATTATAGAATCATAGAATAGAATCATAAGAGTATTTTTTGACATCAATACGATGTTTTGCTCATAGGTACTTTTAAAATGATTTCTCCTGAATGGTCTGCTTTTATTTTAACCAGCTTTTGCCCAGAAGTTTCATCTTGAAACTTATTTGGAAAGCTGTGTATATTACTTAGTGTTTCTTTTATAGGTTGTAGAGGAGTATGGTATTAGAAAAAAAGTGTTGTGAAACAGTGTTATAGATGTAGTTTACATCTGTTGAGTTTCAGAGCACTGTGCTATTCTCAAAAGATTTTTGGACTCTCAGAAGTGTTTATCTTTTCATATTGGGGTTATTCTGTAATATCCTTATATAGTGCTACTTGAGGTGAGTTAGATTATCTTAGCTTTTTCAGTGTTTGAACAATACTGGCAATTGCTGATTAGGTCTTGTCCTGGGTAGTCCTGTCTGAACAGTCGTGTCTTTCTGCCCCAAGTGGTTTTGAATGTGTTAGTTGCTCTTTAAGAATACTGATGCATGACTGAGGATGATGCTTGTTGAGATGTCTGATGAGGTTACTATCACCCTCCTGTGCAGGGAGATGAGCTGCTCTTGAGGCAGCTCCTGGGTGGCCACAGTTCGCATCTTATTTTTATTATTTTGCTTTTTTTCTTTCTCTTTTTTTCTCCTTGAGTTGCCACATGGTCAGAAACACTTTTAGGAGAAAATAGGTGGGCCTGTCAGGGTGGTAGTCTTGTTGGCTGGTGTAACAGTCATCTTTGCCACAAGACAAGAGTTTTCAGTATAATGAAGCTTACCCAAGCTCATCTGTAGTTTTTTCTATTTCTTTTGGCACGTTGCAGGCACTTAACAATGTTTACATCACAGTCATTGTGAGATTGATCATTTCAATTCAAGATCAGCAAGTTTACTGACTGCTTCTTCCTAATACTTCAGATCCTCATAGGATAAGAATGTGTTCTTTGGTAACTGAAGGCACTTAGATGGCTAAAGGGGAACAGTTTAGTCTTACAACTTCCAAAAAGGTTTACTGAAGGTGCAGCAGTTCCTAATAGAAATGTTCTTGCATTTTGTATCTGGACCTGTACTCTTGATGACACTTATGAATGATACCAGACATGCTTGATGTCCTTACACATTTATGTGTTTGTGTAGAATTTGTCATTTGTTTATCCCAGGACAACATTGCCAGACAATTCCTCTCTGCATATATTCACTCAACAGCATCTAGGTTTACCATCAGATCAGATTTAGCGTTTACATCATTCTCAATGCTGATTGATCTTAATTATTTAGGTCATATAATTTAGTTCTTAGCAGCATGATGGTCAAGGCTGCTATTAATTTTAGATCCTTAACATAATTCAGTGCATTAAGCACATTATAAAACAGTATGTTTGGAGACCACAGTATTTAAGAAAAAATAAAGCAGCTGGGTTGTTTTTTGAGGGGAGGAAATGGGTTGTGTTTTGCTTGTTTTGTTTTGGGTTTTTTAGGGCATTTTAAGAGAAGTTACTGGGAGCTGATTTAGTCTAACTGTAAGATATGGGGTAGTGCTTTACCTGTTTCTTTTTTGGATACGCTAATCGTGTTTACCAGCTATTTTATGCTGTCTTCAGAAGACTGCAGAATACTTGACCATAGAATGTTTATTCAGATTTAGTTTCTGTTTGATTTTAATTTTTTTTATTGTTTATTTAACTATTTAATTTCAAATTGAACAGGCAGTTCATACACATTGATAGATGTATATGTTCTTAGCCCTAACTGCAAACATTATTTTTCGGTATTGGTACACTAAGAAGATAAAACGCTAGCCATCTGCCTTCTGAATCATGTCCTCGTTTGAGCCTTGCAGACCATTGAGTGTTCAGCAGCAGGTTTGGTTCCACTGTTCTTTCCTTTTCTAATGTCTGAATGCAAATCCATGTTACATGTTACCTACCACAAGAACCAGAAATAAAGTATTAGCCACTTAGCTGTCCGCATCTCCTGTCTTTGGCATACAGTAGAGCACTCCAAGGCTTTTGTAGAACATTGTCCATCTACCCTTCTCCTGTCCTCAGGAGCCACCAATAAACTGAGCTATTCCTGTTACAAAATCTGATCCTTATCTTGAAGGGTGGTTGAACTGAGGCTTAAGAGGGAGGTTAGGCACTTCCTGCTCCTTGAGCACAGCTGTCGTTTTACTTCTAAGAGATGTCGATGCTTTTGAGTGACTTGGGCATTTTAAATCCATTTTTTTTCTTGACCAGTATCTAAACCTAATGCTAGTAGGGTGTCTACTTGCCTTCTCCTAAATCTAGGCCTAAACCAGACCCTGACTCTAATCTTGACCCAGGTACCTTATATAAGATGAACTGGATGTCTAGATGCCTAGAATTTACTTCAGCCTGTCCCCAAGATGGGTTGGAGTTAGAGGAACCTGTGTGTAGTGTACACAAGCCTCTATCTGGCCATAACCCTACTGCAAAGACACCCTATAAGTGGTGACCAAACTGAGCAATAATAAACTACAAACTAGACATCTGTTGACCCCAGATATCCACCTTGAGAAAGAAGTGCTGAACGGTAGATCAGTTTTTAAGACTTACCTGCAGTCTGGTCACCTCTCTGTTTAGACTGCCAGTGGAAAAGTTGTGGTTACAAAAAGGTTGCTTGTGAAAGGCTGAGCTATACGTTCAGGGGCCCCATAGGTCCATGGGGCTATATGGATGGGATCTAAAGGGACCATGAGGAATAGTTATTCTAGCCCAGTCTGCCTTGCTCTTTCTGTGTGGAATGGTGTTTAGGGTTGTATTAGTGTTGTATTTAAGAAAGAAGTGTGTGTGACCCAGTAATCTGTGGGTATAGCATGGGCTGCAGGAACTTCTGCTTCCAACTGTGGGACACACCTGTAGTTCTGGTTTGGGTTAGGATTAGGAAAATTGGGAAGCTATGTTATTAATGGTTATCTAATCTAACCCTGGATTAAGATTAGGATTGGTATTTGCAGAGGCCAAATTCTAACACTGTATTTTAGACTCAGTTCAGGTAAATAATTGTAGGGAAATTGAAAGTCAGAGATAGGATAAAGTAAAACCCCAAACCACAGAAGGTAGATGCTGTAAGAGGTAAGTTGTTCCCTTCTGAGCCTTGGCCTATTGGGCCTGAAACATAGATGTATGCCATTGGTGTTTTGGGAAAAAGAGTTTATCATGACGTTTCTCACTGTGGTTTGTCATGTACGTTATGAATCATTCAGACTACAGTTAATGTGCTTTCCACTTGTTCCTGTGAATGTGATTTGAATGTATTGTGTGGACAGGAGGCTTACCTGGCAGCCATCTGTTTGAAAGGGAAATGCTGGATTTTCAGAGAATCCACACACTGCCTGGTGTGAATCAAAATCATGCCACAGTTGGGGGGCAGGCTGTTTGGCTCACTGGTGACAAAGAGCATTGTGAAGGCCTGTGATGATTTGAGATGTTAAGTTAAATGATTACTCTGTAAAACCATCTGTGATACTCTTAAGTATTTAATGAAGAGGTTGGTGATGAGAGTATGTGAGGTCTTTTGGACTAGTCAGCAGGCTTAAAAACAACTCAAAATGCACAAATGAGATGAGAAAATGAAAAGCTAGAACATAGCTGTCAGCAGCAAGAGACTGGTCTTTGTCTTTTTTCCTCTCTGATGTCATTCTTTCTGTCTTTCTCCTGCAAATGTGCCAAAATGTCCTTGAAGTGTCACATGACAGGTCCACGGGTAGCATTGCATCAACATGATCATCTTGACCCCCTGTGGCTTGGTTTTGTGTTAGGGGGTGGCTGGGGTTGGGAGGCAGGTAGTCAGAGAGAATATGTCAGGACTGTGGGTGTGCAGTCTTTGTTTTGAGAATAACAGGTGGAGATCTTTACATCTTCATTCATAGCAGTAGTAGCAATTACTTGCGACTGTTCCTATTTTGTGGAGTTTATTCATTTTGTGGTTTTTTTTTCCTGTGAAAATGGAAAGTTTGGACAGTTTGTCATGGGAAAGCAGCCTGTGAGATGGTTCATCCCACATGCAAGTACTCTGCAAAGATTTAGGAGTTGCCTGACGAGCAGGGTGAAGCCTATTTGCAACTACATATAAGTCTTCAGTATTAAAATAAATGGATAGTGCCTAGATATAATAAAATGCATCTGTGGTGGTTAAAACCAGTGTACAGTGTACCTATGTCAAATGACTTTTGAGATTGCTATCACAGGAATAGCCCATACTGCTGATATATTGGAGTGTATCTATTATCTTGTGGATGAAAACCCACTTCTCAATTAATGAGGGGAATAAAATGAACACCAATGGAAGTTTTAAATTGGCATCAGCTGTAACAGTTTCTCATGCAACCTCACAGTTCTTTATTCTCTATGGCTTTATGTGGAAAATAATGGGAATAAGGATAATGTTAATGCCATTTGATGTAATGAACCATAAACAGAAGAAAAACCTAGTGAAATTTGATTTTAATTTTTCTTTCTGTATCTGAACACTAGGACAACTTGCAGTGCCATCAAATTTCTCTGATTATTGCCTTGAAATACTGACTCTTGCATTGAAAATCTGGGATTCTCTGCTAAAAGAAAAGTTGCTTCATTAAAAAACCTCCACATATCCCCAAGGACTCCGTGCTTTGAAGTGTATTTCCACATGCACATACCTCTGTTTTTATCCCTTTTTATTTTGACAAAATGGTTCCTGTGTGAACTTCAGAAACAGTAGTGCATGCAACACCCCCAAAAATAACATGCTATTTAAGCCTTAGCTGCAGGAACAGAAGCGTTGAAAGCGGCAGTGGTTTTGTTTCATGACACATACATTTAATTATTCCTTTTTATTTTCAATGCAGGTACTTCAAAAACTAGGAAAAGCAGATGAAACAAAAGATGAACAGTTTGAAGAATACGTTCAGAATTTCAAAAGACAAGAGGTCAGTTACTTTTTCAGTTTCTTTAATTGTGTCTTAGGAAGCATTCAGATTATTTGAACTTTCTGATTTTGAAGAAGGTGTTACAGAGTGACAGGTAAGATTTCTTGGGGGATACAACATTTTGTTCTGCTGTTTTGGAACAGAATGGACAGTTGGATTTGTGCGTGCAGAGGGCTAAGAAATGTGTTCATAATAAAAGGACCTACTGTACTCATGTCCAACACCATCATGCTTGAACCACTTGGGATCAGCTGAGTGACAGCACATTTTCAACAGCATATTTGAGAATAGAACCCAACTCCAACTAAATGTAGCTTCATAGTTGCCTTCTTACAAAGAAGCATAGAATGCTTTGGTTCGGAAGGAACCTTTAAAGCTCATCCAGCTCCAATCCCTGCCAGGGGCAGGGATACTTTCCACTAGAGCAGGTTGCTTCAAGCCCCATCCAACCTGGCCTTGAACACTGCCAGGGATGAGGTAGCCACAGCTTCTCTGGGCACCCTGTGTCAGCACCTCAGAAACTTCACCAGGGAGAGTTTCTGCCTAATGTCTAATCTCAGTCTCCCTTCTGTCAGTTAAAGCCATTCCCCCTTGTTCTGTCACTAGAGGCCCTTGTCATAAGCCCCTTTTCAGATTTCTCATTGGCCCCTTTAGGTTTTGGAAGGCTGTTCTTAGGTCTCCCTGGTGCCTCCAGGCTGAACAAGCTCACTCCCTTAGCAGTGGTATATAATACGCAGGGTTCATAACAAAGTGAATAGGTGAATAGTTTCAGACTGCTGTGTGTTGGCTTCTGTTGGTGCAGTGGATTGTGGTGTCAGTGCTGATGAAGCACTACTGGGGAGCAGAGCTCAATTACTCTTAATGTTGTAAAAACAGCATATGAAAACAAAGGTGCCCTGAAGAGTTTATAACATACTCCCAATGCAATCCTAAATTCTAACCTCAGTTATTCCTTGCTTCATTGGACAGACTTTTTGGCTCCAAGATGATTAACTGCAATAATTATGTAGTAGCTTTCTAGCACAAATTAATGCCTACCAGGAGGTGCATTAATGCCACCAAGAAAATAGCTTGTTATGTAAGTATGAACTGAGGTATCTGTCATCTTCATGAGCTATCATGTAGAGCTCACGGAAAGGCACTGGAGGGTGAGAGAACTACTCCCACACATTTTGCACAGTGTAGAAATTGGCTTATGTTGGTGTTTGTAATTTTTAGTCCTGAATCAGTCGTATCTACCACATGCACTTCTGTCCTTTCCATGTAAACACAAATCCCAAATCCTGCCTGCTGGGATGCTTGTTAACTCTTGCATCTTCTGGTCACTTAGCCTTTATTTTCCTCTCTCAGTGAAGTAGGGGGGGATGTTTCAGGAGCCACTGGGCTGTTGTGTAGATCCTCACTCTTCCACAAAGATGAAAGTGATGGGAGGTAGACGAATCCGTCTCTGAGGAGGGTGGTTGCTTCCACAAAGTTCTTGAGGTCCTGAAAATGGTGGGATTTAATAGGCCTGGAGAAGCTTTGAAACCATGCAGAGATTTTACATTTTCCATTGTGTTCCCTGTCTTTTCCAAGTACGCTGGAATATCAGTGGAGCATTTCTTATTGATTGTCCTTATGTTGCTGCTTATCGTTGCTGTCAATATCCCAGCTGTTTTAATAGCTAGTAACTGTGTTTCTAGAAAGAAGTTGCATCTGTAAGGCTCTTACTTGGTGCAGAAGGAGCAGCTGGAATATCCACATGAAGAAAGTATTTTATGGGATTTTTTTTTTTTTGGCTAAAAATTGAGTGAAATTAAAAAAAAAATTAAAGATAAAAGAAATTCTTTTCAAGCAAAAATCTGTGTCAAGTGTTTGTACTTTCTGGCCTTTACCAAGAATTTTCTGTAATGGTGATTTTCAGCTGAAAGTCTTGCTAAGGGCTAAGTTGGATCTTAGCATCGCTCCTTTTTTATTTCCTCCTCCTTTGATGTACAGAGAGGCAGTAATCAACAGTCACAGAATCACAGAATAGTTAGGGTTGGAAAGGACCTGAAGATCATCCAGTTCCAATCCCCCCTGCCATATTCGAGGACGCTTCACACTAGACCAGGCTGCGCAAAGCACCATCCGGCCTGGCCGTTAAACAGGAGCTGCATGATGCTGACTCCGGATGCAGATGTGACTTGGGGCCAGGGGAGGAATTTGGTAGGGAATGACTACAACTCTCTTGAGGGACACATACAGATGAGGCAGACTGATCTATTTTTCTTGGTTTCCCACCTTATTGAACCTGCAACGCTCAGGAAGTCAATTGATACAACGAATAGTTGTATACAACAAGTTGTAAAGTGTACAATGATCTTTTTATTAATACTCTTGAAAGATAATAAATGAGGATTCCAGTTCAGGTCCGTGAGAGGCTAGAGAAAGAGCATAGTGCTTATTGCCCAGGAAACAGAGAAGTGAAAAACTGAAGTCTTCACTTGCTTTTCTTGCCTGAATAGCAGATTGCATGGTCAGATACGTATCAAGCTCGGCAGAAGAAGGCTATGTGTGAGGATACGTACAGCAGATATATCTATTGGAAAAGATCATTTGGACTCCCCAGTGATCCATTCCCATCTCTTTCTGAATACAGCTGGATAAAAGCCCCTTCTGCACTTGACTACCCAGAACTGAATTACTCAGATGAATCACCATGGAGAAACTGAGTCATCCCATGTCTGGAGAGAACAGAGCACAGTGGCTTTGCAGAGCCCTGTCAAAAGCAGTAAGCTGCTGCAGCTGAAACCATGAGTAAAAACATTGCCATTTTTTAGCAGTGAATATAGCTGTAATGCACCTTCTGCTTAATTAGTAAATTGAGAATTGCCACTCCAAATCAAAACTCAGGGACCACACAAGACATATGAAGTCATCTATGACACCATATCACACAGATTTTTTAGCATATTGCCAGAAATTTCATGAGGCTAAAACATGTCTGTCTGCACAGCTAATTGTGTATGTGCTCAGCTTCTGAATCGACCTTGAAGTTCAGAAGGGGAGTGAAAAAAAAGACAACTCCTGCATAGTTCTCTCAACTGTGAAAATACCAGGTCCATTGGGGATTTACCTGAAACTTCGTCTCTATTCTGTTGTTCAAGCAACTGCATCTTATACTTTATTTTTCAGACAGCAGAAGCAATTCCCTTACCCCCAAATGACTCGCAGTGCTTTCTTCATTTTTGTAGGGGTTCAATATTCTGTTTCATGTCTGTGCATATTTACCTCATTATTTTTCTGTATGTAGTTATGATACTTGTTTTACGGACTACAGTTAAAATGTATCTTAAAGTTTCAAACCATTAAAATTACATATTCTATGTGTGCACACAGAGATATAGCAGCTGCTACTACAAAATCAGCTGCCCCTGGCATGTTAGAATAAAACAAGATGTCAAGTGCTGTTGTTGCTGGTTCATAGAACTAGGTGAAAATGAAGAGCCTCTTTTTGCTGTTATTAAGTGAGCAGAACTTGATTCTGTGGACTGCTTTGCTTAATGTATGTTTCACAGTAAAAGCTGCTCCTTGGGTCTAATTGTTAGGGCTTCTGAAAAGGTTTATCACACAAGCATGCTTAGCTGCCTTACAGCTATGGCACAACAGGGTCTTAAAATTGTTCTGTGAGAAAATTTACATGCTGGTTTTGCATCAGATGTGCCACTGATTTCTTCAAATTTATTCATGAGTTAAGATTCCCAAGATGGGATTCACCAGCTCCACACAGGCACCAAATGTGCCTCATGTTGTCCCACCTGACCCCCAGATGTTGCTCCAGATAAGTCCATGGCTTTGGCCACAGTTGTGTCACACTTCCTGGCTTTGTGGTCTTTTCAAGCACCCCATGGCATCTCTCACTGCAATAGGCACAGTGTTACACTGACTGCAGGAGATTCTTGATGCTTGTTAATGTGCAACACATTGTTGGTTCTATGCAGCTTTGTTCATAGGAGACTCCTTTGCTAAACAAAGGTGATGCCAAATGCTCTCCCTGATAGACAACTCTGAGGTAAATTTGACATAGGAAAGCACAATCTAGACTAGCGGGATGGAGCTTTCTTATTGTGACCCAAGAAGTGTTTGCGTTTGGGGAGACTGCATCTGACAGGCCTCCAAATACAAGCAATACTGAGCAAAGTATTTTGGGGTCTATGGGAAGGTTTTATCTGCTCATTACCTGTTCATCTTGAAATGTGTATTTAGGAATTATCTTACATCTGAGGGGTCTTTTTTTCCGAGACAAGGAACACTGTACCATTAAATCTCATCTCAACCTCATTAACTTCCAGTAAGGCAGGATACCCGGGAAGGTGAAGCTCCCTCTTCCACTATTAGACTTAGAGCTTCATGAGTTATTATCTGGTTTGCATTTCTGTGGGGCAGGTTATTAATTAACCTGTGCTCCAGGTTCAGCCTTGACAGTGCTCTTGGCTGTTACTGGAGTGATTGATTTGGTTTTGGTATCAAGTGCGTGCTCTGCTGACCTTTCCTGTAAAGATGTATTGTGTTTACATGCTGTATGTGACATGATAGAAAAATCAAACTCTTCTGTTTTGCCTGTAAAGCTGTGAATAAATGATGCCTGGCAAATAGGTCATCCAGTTCCAGCTTTTGTGGAGGTAAGGTGGCCTTTAATTTCTGGTGGAGGCAGTGATTTTTCTAATGCATCAGGGAGCAAAAGCCGGTAAGACACAAACCATGCTTTTTATTATTTTAGTCATTAGGTTTTTGTAGGTCTTGTCTGTTTTATAGCCTACGCTGCTGTGGCTTTGTTTGTCTTAATTCTAGTGCTAAGATATACTTCAATACTGCTCTTTGAAAAGAAAACTGAAGATACACATAAACAAGAATCAGTAGCACTGAAAAGGCTTAATGCTGCTATAAAGCTGTGTAAGACGTCTGGCTCTAGATGACATGATCCTGTAACACTGAGCCTCCTCATCAAACTGGGTGAATGTGTCTTTACTGGCTACATAATACTGACCTTGTAATAAGACCAGAGAGCAGAAAAGGGGATCTGACACTGCCTCTGCGCCATGGTGTTCAAAGCAGCAAGTTGTTCGGGACATCTCTGTGGGGAGCTGTGTTGATTTTCCTCATGAGTTTTGGGTTGTTGGTCTGCCTCCCTTGCTCTTATATTGAGTTCTACCAGGTGAACTAGGAGCACCTGTTTCTGGTGCTGGAGTCAGGTGAGATCATGCCTGCTGTTATCAAACAACCTGACTGTGAAAAGTTTACTATTATGAGTACTATTGAGATTTATCTCTGGAATTTGCTTGCATATTATGAAACTCTGACTCATTTTGCTGCCTCATGTAGAATTTATAAAAGAAATTATGAAATGATAAACCGGTCATCAACACTTTCTTGGGAAATCTCATTTCAGAGGGGCACATCTGCAAAATGACACCTATTTTTCATTCTCCTTCAAGAAGCTGCATCTCAGTTAACGGAATTGATGGTCTTAATGAAGATACTTG
>JBCJKH010064631.1:0-23284 GCA_039877255.1 Loriculus beryllinus
TATGGCAGGGGGGTTGGAACTAGATGATCTTAAGGTCCTTTCCAACCCTAACTATTCTATGATTCTAGGATTCTATGATAATGATGAAAAGTCATTGCACATATTCATCTAGAGCTTAAAAAAGAGGACCCTCTTGTAGATAAGAGTTAATAAAAACCAAGTTATTGGTGTCATTATGGGGGAAAACTGAATGAAATTTCACTAACAGACACAGTCACTGATAGCTGTTTTCTGCCTCTCAAATCTGTTAAACATCTTTCCATTTTAAAAATAACGTAAAAATCTGCCATATCACATATATACAGCCTAGCTATATATCTGCTATATCACATATATACAGCCTAGCTGTAACAGAGTGACTCTAAGTCCTTTTAACAGACCCAGAGTTAATCTTTAGCCCTCAGTTTGTGTAATTGTTCATCTACATATATTTTCATTGCTGGTTTTGCCTGCTGGCTAAACCGTGCATTAAAATTGACTGTCATAATAGACTTTTTAATAAAAGATCCAGTAAAGCTTCTCACGAGTACATCTAATCTCTCTCATATTTGTCTAATTTGGTTACATCTTCCTTGTTACTATTGTTAGTTTTTGTAATGCAATAGCATCTATAGATCTCATGCAAGATCAGGGGCTTGCTGTGCTAGACACTGTGTAAATAGAAAGTGAGAGACAGTCCCTACCCCTAAAGCACTCCTAGTCTAAATAGACCCAGTAGGAAAGGAAACAGGAGCATGGAGCACTTAAGTGATTTCTCCTGAGGTCACACAACAGTTCATTAGTTTGGGGAGAGAAGCTGATCCTTCTACTGTCCTTCCAAAATCTACACTTCTCATATAGCGATTGAAATTTTCTTATTTACAGTCGTTTTGCTGCCCTTACGTGGGTTTGTATGTAGTGTGTTAGTGATTTATTTGCCACAAAGCTGATTCCTGCTTTTGTACATGAATCTTAACAAACTGTAAAAGTGACATTTGTTTTATCATAAAAATCTAGCTTCATCAAAAGGGAAGTTATTCTTTTGTATTTTGCTGGGGTTTAGGGGTAGTAATATTTTGCCACTGCTGGTGCCTGTTGCACAATTTCCAGATAGTGGTGCTGACTTAGCTCTTCCTCCTTCTATCCTTGCTCTAAGCAATTTCTATACAGATATGGCCAGTGGTACTATTTTAGTCAAGCAGAACTGACTGGTTTAGGATGTCCCAAATTGTGATAGACCTGAATGTATCTAACTTGCAATACTAATTGAAGTCACTTATATAATATGATTTTGACTCATTTTCAATATTCCTTAGCAGCCCCTGTAGGAGTATGTTGTTCACAGGTACAATTTCATTTGCTATTTTGTTGGTTCTCTGAAAGGCTTTTAGTCGGGAATTAAGGAGAGTTGTTTTTTGGTTTGTTTGTTTTTGGGTTTTTTTCACTGGGATCCTGTAGTGTATTGTTATGATATTGCACAGACTATAGGTGATTTTGCATGTATCTGTTTAATGATGATTTTCAGCTCTTTGATGTGATATTGGAATACAGCTTGCCTGCCTGCTGGGCCTCTGCTATTATTATTACGTGATAAACGGAGATTTTATACCAAAGATTTTAAAAACTTGAGCAATCTGACCTAACATTAGCCCTGTGCTAGCGTGGGGTTGAACTGCACTTCCAACAATTTTTTGGAAGTACAGTTCTGTGTGCAATTCTGTATAATTCTAGTTTTAGTAGACACTAGGACACTTCATTCTCACACTTTTCTAATAGCTTTGGCTGAAAGTCATCTAACTCTGTGGGAGTTTACAGAGTTCAGTGTTACCTGTTCTTTCAATACAGCATTTACAAGCAGCTTAGCCCATCTTTTTGCTTTGCTCTTTCTTCTTTAAAGAATGCCTGAGAGACAGCTGCAAACTCAAGGCAAGTCTTTCAGCTTCACTTGGTGGGTAGACCCACAACTTTTCTTCTTCGGCAATTGAAGAGAAAGCACTGACACTGCTCACATTTCTGAGTTCTGGTAGGCTTACCCATGTTCCTCACCTTGTCTTTAGTGACTTGAAAACATCGTGCAGAAGAGGTGCCATACCTGACATAGAAAGAGAAGGGTATGCTACCTACAAATTGCAGTATTCCCCGTTTACTCACTTAAGAGATGTTGCTGCCATCGTAGCTTTCCAAGCAACGATTTTTCTGATTAAAACCTTTAGAAGAATATTAGATCATTTTCTTTAGAAACACTTCTCTCCTTGCCATGTATTCTGTTCTCTTTTCCCCCCTCTATCATGCTTTATTATCAAGGAAGTTTGAATGAAAAAGAGATTATTTTTTATCTGAAGAGTTCATCTTATTTTGGCGACTGCTCCCCACCTGAAGCTCTTAATTGCATCCACAGTATCCATTTGTGAAATCTCACGCAGAGGATTATGGTTTCAGGTGAGCAACAAAGAGTGGGAGCATTTGGAATCCCAAAAAACAAAGGTACTATTCTCATGCAAATCTGTCTCAAAAAGAAGGAAAAGAAAATATATTCAACTCAAACACTCCTTTAGTGAAACCTTATGATCAAAGACACAGAAGTCAGAAGTTTCAGCAATAGGGTTTCTACAGCAACTCTAAACTTGGCTGTCTTGTTGAATTTTTTATTATACTTTCACTTTTGTGTCTATCTCATATCTTGATTTGCTACTGTGGATGACCTGTAACATTTGAGGAAAGTGAAAAGTTTATATTCTCAGCTTCTGACACAAATCCATCCTCTGTTCAGCAACATGGCTTAACTTTGCAAACTATGAGCACATGTATATATAAAAAAACAACCCTGAAGTTAAGTTTCTCTGGGAACTCTGATTTGAACTATCTGACTTCTGCAGATCTAAAAAACATCTACAGTTATGTTGCATGGACAGAGAACTTTTGTATTGTTTCTTCTTCAATGCTTTTGGGGTTTTATATAGTGGGAAGGTGTATACTCTGTTCATTGTAACTTCATTTAGTTTGCATTCAGCGTCTTGGACAAAAGTAAGGCCTCTGAGGGCAGATGAATCCTAAAGCAGCTGAAGTCACTGGGAAAGTTGCACAATTTATCTGAATTGTTAGCCTAAATATCAATTTAGCACAAAGTTTACTCTTAAACGGAATTTCCATGTGCACACTAGTTCAGAATTTTAAACCCCAATTTTTTCAGTTTTCTTGGAGCTGACTTTGCAGTTTACTTCCATGTGTGAAGAAAGGCACACCCTTAGTTACTTCAGGTTTTCCGGCTGAAGCTGGTTAGTACTTGAACTGTGTGTCTAGTCCATCTTTAAGTGTTTCAATCTCCCATCTTTGTTAGTTCAACCCAGGCAGTTAGTTTTCCCACCACTTCAGCTGTAAGAATGGTCAATCTATTTGGTTTACTATTATTTTAATGGCCGTGCAGTGACCCAGATTTTAAATTAATAAAATAACTAAAGCTTCCCTATTGTGACATTATTTTACTGCACTGCATTTTCCTTACATAAAAAAAAATCTTAAAACATTAAAATTGCAGTCACCTGAAATGAATTGCAAAAGGCAAGCTAAATCAGGTAAGAAAGTCTGTATTAATGCATACATTGTAATGTGTGAATTTCTCCATTCTCTGCTAAATATAGCGCAGTAGATAACGCCTGAATATATTTTCACTCATTCTGAAAACTCAAACTATCCTATTATACTGCATATGCATAGATGCTTAAATTGAGTTTGTGAACATATCTAATATATGGCATTTCTTAATCTTTCTTGACTGATGCTACCACCCTAATATTTTTTTAAAACTTTATCAATACTTTTTATTTCTGGAATGTGTTTGCTGTTGTTCAATAAACAAACAAAAAATACCTTAACAGTAATGACACGGTGGTATCTTATCTCAGATTTAAGACTTCACTTATAAAGCTGTTACTTGGCCCAACACCAGAAAAGGTGCAGACACATACTATCTAACAACCTTTTCTACCAGCTGTTTTCACTCTCCTTCCCCAGCTTATGTCCCTGGATTTTGTCCAAACGTTTTATGACTCTTCCCCATTGCTGGTTCCTCATCCCAACCTATCCTCTCTACCTCAGCTTTGGTCTAGTTTACTTTGTCAGAGGCTTTAGCTCCTCCTTCGTATCCCTGTGCCTCTCTGTCTCTATGCCTCCACGGTCTCCTTCCTGCCAGGGACATGTTCCCCACTCTATATTTCCCAGGGGCATAAATACAAAAACCCCAATGAACAAAATGCCCTGATATCCATTAGGGGTGTGTGTGCAGGAAATAGGAGGCTTACTGTAGCCCAAATGAGAAATGGATAAACATTTATTGCTGAATTCATCATGGTCTTTCCTGACTTACCAGACTCCATTGTATTGGAAAACAGGGAACATTAAGTAGTGATCTGTTATTTAGACATCTGCCTGAAAACCAGGCAATATAAGTGGATTGCTGCTGTTCTTGATATTTTTGTTTTGAGGAACTGTTGAGATGGCCCTTAGATTGCTGTGTTGAGAGTTGATATATGAATTATAAGAAAATAGTGTCAAATCTGAAAAGAACAACAAAAACATCCTTCCCAAAAAGAAACCCAAAACTATGCATCCTCCCCTCCAAAAAAAAGAAAAAAAGTTGTAAAATTGACATAAGCCCAATGTGCATGGAGTTGTTCCTTCCTGCTGACACGTGAATGAGAGGAAGAAAAACTGATTTCTCTCTGCTGGGCAACATGCTAATGCTGAGGGGAAAAAATATTTGGGCACATCTAAACGATTCATGGGGACTTGTAAATTGCTGGTGTAAATTCCTAAACTTGAGTCTATGCCCACAGATCATGAATTTGTCTGTACTGTTCCCCTGGCACCCTTTATCTGAAACATTCACCCACTGCTGGGCAGCTACTTAGCGTCTGCACCACTGACACCTTTGAAAAGCGATTTAGCAACCAGACGTGAGGGATTTCTGCAAGGCAGAGCTGCAGAGAAGACTAGGGAACAACCTTTGGCAGCTGGCGTTTAGGGGTGGTCGAGGCCAGCCGACGTGAACTGGGTAGGGAGCAGGGACTGTAGATGTACGGTGAGAAGCCTACTCTTGCGGGAGCTGGGATCTGGCAAAGCGGAACAAAATGATGCGAGTGAGGTGTGAGGTTTGCTAAAGAGGTGTCTGCAGGTATGCTGAGCATGTGGTAAAACTAATTCTGAGCTGGCAGCGATTCGAGCTCACCTGACCATAGGTCTTTTGGTGGGGATTTAGAGAAGGAAGAGAGAAAGGAAACAGAAGATGTACAGGCCCTCCCCCTGTGCACTGCCTAGAAAAACTGTTAATGTTGTGCATGTGATCTGGGGGCTGTTTGGAACCTTCCTGAGGCAAATTTACTGACATTAAAGGGACTTTTGTGTGGGCAGAAATGGTGGTGCAGAACAAGGCTCTTACTTAGCTACCCAGGAGGCTTCCACCGTGGGTGGTAAGCCATTGGGAGCGCCAGATGGCTGCTGAACTTGTGATTAAGGTGCTGGGACACCCGAAGGAGTATGTTCGGAAATACATCTTGGACCACACATCATTCTGAATGCGGCATTACTTTTCTGTTTTGTGAGGAGTCAGATTTATTAACAATTTGTATGCTTGAAGCTTTGTGTGCTGGGCAACACACCCTGCTCTCATTACTGTTAATGGTAATAGGAAATATGCACATAACCCCTTGTGTACTGCCTAGGAAATCTGCCTCTAATAGTATAAGTTTCTAGAAAACAAATCGTATATGTAAGAAAAGAAAAAGCTTACATCTTGACTTTCACCTTAAACCTCAGTGTTTAAAAAAAGGTTAAACTACGTGGTATTAATCAAATCAAGCTGCTTAAATTTGCCTTTTAGATATCTGAAATGGAACTCTGTTTTATAGCTTGAAATATTGGTTTTTAGGAAGATAAAGTTTTGAAAACCTTTGACTGATCTGTAGTAAAATATTTTACTGCAATTTCATTTGCCTGAACAAATATTTTTAGAACATTAACAGAAATGTATGGCATAAATTTCAAAGCCTATCGTATAATTTCATGTACAAATATTTATATACATGGTCCCAGAGATGTTAAAAATGTAATGTTTTTATAGAAAATATACAATACAGCATATACTCTCCATACAATATGTAGTATCTAAAATGGTAGAAGAGAGACATTTCAGTATGTCTAGGAAAATAGAATCATAGAATAGTTTGGCTTAGAAGGGACATTAAAGATCATGTAATTCCAACCCCCTGCCACAGGCAGGGATACTTTCTACTAAACCAGGTTTCTCAAATCCCCATCCAACCTGGCCTTGAACACTTCAGGGATAGGACAGCCACAACTCCTCTGGGCAACCTGTGCCAGTGCTTTACCACCCTCATTCTAAATAATGTCTTCCTAATATCTAATCTAAATCTCCCTTCTTTCAGTTTAAAGCCATTCCCCTTGTCCTGTCACTATATGTCCTTGTAAAAAGTCTCTTTCTAGATTTCTTGTTGGCCCCCTTTAGGCACTGGAAGGCTGCTCTGAGGTCTCCCTGGAGACTTCTCTTCTCTAGGCGGAACAAGCCCAGCTCTCCCAGCCTGTCTTCATAGGAAAGGTACTCCAGCCCAATGCTCATCTTCTCTCTATTATTACAATTTTTGTATATATGCTGCTGAAGTGAGCTTAGCTTTCATTTAAAATGCTATTGATACATATTAGCAAACAGAATTTTTATTTTGTAGTACTGATAAACCTAGAAAGCCAGATAGAAGACTAAGGAGATAATTTTGATAGAGATTAGATAACATCACAGTGACTGCAACTGTAGGAACTGTGAGTTACAGGACGCAAACTTTGTCTTTAGTCACTAAATCTTCTGACCTACACATCATCCATTCAAACATATTGCTTTTCACAGT
This sequence comes from Loriculus beryllinus, assembly GCA_039877255.1. Classification (NCBI taxonomy): domain Eukaryota; kingdom Metazoa; phylum Chordata; class Aves; order Psittaciformes; family Psittacidae; genus Loriculus; species Loriculus beryllinus. The sequence continues at coordinate 6,894 of JBCJKH010064631.1, forward strand.
AAACAGTCATAGGCTGCTATTCACTGGGTATTTGAGGGGAGGTTTGCAATGCAAGTTAAACCCAGCTCTGACTTCATGATTCAGGTCTTCACCCATCTCCTGCCAATGTTGTTATAACCTAAACCTGAGTTTAAGTCCCTCTGACCCTCAACTACAAATTTGACAGCAGCCCTAAGTTCATTGTGAAGAGATGAGTCCTGCCTTACATTTATATGTACTATAAATAACACTTAAATAAGTGAGCTTACAGCAAGTTCAAGTACCCTCATTCTCAAATCAGTGCAGGCTGTTTTCACTGCTAATTTTCCCTCCTTCCCTGCCAAATGCAGTTGCAAGACAACACTTGGTTCTCAAACCTGCCAAGTTTCACCTGCTTTTTCACAAGCTGTCAAGTGCCTGTTGTGGCATGCAGAGTCACTGAGTTGAAATAATAAGTCAGTTTGAGGCTGAGCTAACAGAACAGCTCACTGCTACTGAGAGGGGCAGGTCCTGCTCCAGCTGCACACCCCTTTCCTCCCACCTCTGCTGATCGTGTGATACTGTTCTGAACCAATTCAGACAGCTACATCAGCCCAAAAAGCAGTTTGACAAAACCTATCAACTGTTTCTGCCAGGTCAGTGCAGGGAATTGGCTTAATGAGCCTGGGGAAGTGAGAGACAACCGCCTTTCTTAAAGGAAAAAAAGTTCTGTTAGAGTTTTAACATAGCTCTAGCACATAACTAGTAGAGAATGAGCAGGACCATGGCTTTATGCAAAAAGAGTGAGAACAATGTGTTAACAAAGCCAAGCATAAGCATGTGCTGTCCTTCCATCTTGTAGGCCAGTTAACTTGTACTAATATAGTGTGTCACAGTGTTTGCTCCCTCAGGGTGGGTGAGCTGGGATCCACGGGTGACTCCAGCCCCAACAGTGCCGTCACCAAGACAGTGTACACACTCAGGGGGCAAATATAGCTGGGGCCATTTACAGCCATAGGCAAGTAAAGAGCCAGACCCAGGACCCAAAGGAAATGGGATAAGAGACAGGACTGGTGAGAAGGCTACAATGTGGGTCTTAGGTCCATCCAGGGGACAAGACCAAAGGCAAATGCACCTACAGCATAGCTCTTGCAGGAGCTGGGCTGAAATAGGGCTTCAAGAGCTCATGGTCTGGGGTGAGGGGAGGCCTTAGTGAGGCTGGTCAAGGCCACAAAATGCCTCTTAATGTCCTCAAGGCCCTGAAACAGTGGTGGCCTTCCTAAAGTAATGGTGATTAGGACTAATCAGTCAGTTAAGAGGGTTTTTTTTATGTGCTAATGTTCTTTTTATTTAATTACCCAGTCTGGAAATAGATATTTGGGCACAAAAAACCTTTGTCACCAAACTTGGCAGGTGGACCATGAGCACACTAGGACAGTGGGTACATGTCCTGACAACTTGAACCAGTCTACACCTGACCTACTGCAAACCACCTCTTCCTCTTCCTTTTGTTGTGGCCCACCAAGTACTGCTGCCACCTGCCCTTCAAAGGTGATTTTGCTCAGGGAACTTACCCAACAGAAAAGGCTTTTTCCCTCCCCTTCAGAGTTAGTTTTTTGACAAAGAGCCTACTTCAATGTATTCTGTGACATTCAGTGGTCTTTGGGTATGCCTCTGCATTGTGCTATTTTCCAAGCAGCTATGATTTCTTTTTTGCAAATTGGCTCCTACTGTGTGACCAGGTCAAATGCTGTCATCCATTGCCGTAAGAGCTGTTGCAGTTTTAATTCTGATGCTGAGATTTCTTTAACCTTGGTGTGTGTTTATTGATCATTAATCTAACCAACTGTTGGGTTTTTATAAAGTAGTTGCTGTATATTTAGAAGCATACAAGGAAGTTAGAGCTCTTGCTAGAAATTTGAAAGCGATTGAAGCGGATAGCCAAGGACTCTCCAGAACAAACATGTCCCAGTACTCCATAGATATTTAGAAGATACTCAGGAGATATTCATATTCACATGAAATCTATAGCCTTGGAGGAGTGGGGAACTTCTAACTTTTTTTGCTCAAGGGTATCACTAGGTTATTCCTAATGATTTCAAGATTTCAGATTGTGATTACTGTTGAGTTTCCCTTAAATCAGAACTGAATAGGCTAATCTGAATATATCTCTTACTAATGAGTTCAGGACTGTGACGTCAGGCAAAAGAAATAACCCTAAACACTTTGAGGACCATTAACTTTAATGTTTGCCTGGTGACAAAAGAATAGTCCAGGCTGTATGTCTGGGATTTACAGTGTAATTTTTTTTTTTCATAGTGTGATGACTTTCATTTGTAAACACTAAAAGCTTCAAAATTAGTAAGTGCTGCTATAATGCACGCTTAAATATTCCATGTGAAACATTTCAGTTTACTTCCCATTTCAGTTTTTCAGTGGCAAATATTAGGGGACAGAGCAAAGCCTACATTAAATGGCAGTTACTGATTCTTTTTTTTTAATGTATTTATGCTTCTTACATAGTCCGTCAATAGTGGCTGGTTTGTTTACTTTCCTCCCATGTAAGATATCAAGGTAATGGGTTTTGTTTCACAAACACAGGATTCTTTCAAATAGTGTTAAAGATGCAGTCTGATTCTGTTCCTGAAGTCTGATTTCTACCCCTTTTACATTCATGCTTTTTTTTTTAACACTCCGTAGAAACTTGGCTTCTCACAGATATATCTGATTTTTCTGTCCCTCATTTAAAAATCCTGCATTTGAGCATAGTCTTCTTGGAAAGGGTTAATTTCACCTCTGCTAATATTATATTACTCCATTAGTTATTAATGCAGTCAGCTCATAAACAACAGTTTAGGAGGTACTGGCCTAGAAGAACTTTCCAGGAGACCAATACATCAAATCAGTTCTGAAGTCCTTTGACCTCAGGATAGAATTACAGGTTTATAATTTACTCAACACTTATGTGACCCAGAGAACAAAGGATTACGAAGTCAGTCAAAACTAAATTACTCTTGACCTTAAATTAGTCATTTTCATGCTATTAAAACTATAGCTAACTCACTGTTGATATTATCTTGAGATTATAAATCAGGTTTGTATTTTTCCGTATTTATGCTCACAACCTAGAGCTATACATATACTTTAATGTATATTTAATTATTTTCTAAAAGTTAGCAAACGGCTTTCTCTCAAAAGTTAGCAAACATGGAAGGTTATTAAGTGTTTTTATTTATATACATATATTTGTGTCTCTAAAATGCCCAATACTATTGTGAATAAACTGAATATAGGTAATATAAATCAGCATGTTATAGCTGATAAGGTGGAGCAGTAGGAATCCTGTAGGATGTTGCCAGCTGCCTATTACTGCTTGATTATTCAGTTCTTACTCAGGACAGGATCAGATCTATCTATGTTTGGCAGCTGAGGCATGGGCAGCTGAGACATGACAGAGTAGTTTGTGCTGAGACAACATATATTGTTGACAATGTTCAACCCCTTTTGTCAAGCATGCAAAAATAGTGAGGATGAAGAATTGAAGTACATTTCCCCAACACCACTTTTAATTGCATAATTAGGATGCCATTTTGCAAACCTTAATTTTGAACACAGCTTAGTACCTATCTGCAGCCCATGTAGTTCAGTGCAATAATACAGGTACAGAATTATTTAGATGGGCAGGTTTGCAGAATCAAACCCTTCATTAATTCTGATCAGATGCCTATGCAGGTATTTCTCATTCGTCATTTGGAAAGTTCACTAGTTCTTGCTTCTCTATGTGCTTCCATTCAAAAAGCTGTTTTTGAAGATGCAGGAGAGGTGTGTAGGTGTGTAAAACGCTTTCAGGGTTTAGTGCTATGGCTGCTTGGAAGGGAAAACTGCAGTTCCAGAATGTGACCTAAGATATTTGAAAAACTGTATGCAAAGATACTGTATTTTGTAAAACTTCCTGTGCATTTTCAGCCCTTCAGCAATGCAAAAAGAGTTTTCAAGAGTCTCCACAGCCTACAATAGCTGTGTCCCCAGGATGCCTCATACAGAAGCACCAACTGATGGGAGTTACTTTGAACAGAAATAATGCCTTCATGGCAGCTTTCTGAAAGCTTCCATTTCTGAAAACTTCCATCATATCAGGCAGACATGAATTCCTCTAAGCCAGAAGGAAGCATCTTAACACTGTATTCATAAACTCAATGTCTGAATGCATTTTATTTTTGTAGACCATCTTAGATCTTGGCATAACATAGACTGGAGATACACTGGTCAGCCAGGAATACAGTCTTCAACAGGATGTTGCAGCCTTGATTTAAGGACTATCACAGGCAATTTATCGCATAATTTAAGTTAATGGTTAATTTGCATTTGCTTTGTAGAGGCTGGTTTTGGTGATACTTGCTGACTTTGTATGTACACCAGAGCCGAGCTGAAAATTGTTTTGGTCTGGTTTGGTTTTCAATTGCATCTTTTGATTCAAATATTTAAAAAAAAAAAAAAAAAAAAAAAAAATTCTCTTTGGTTTGAATGATTATTTTTTTATTTTATTTTTTTTTTTTTACAAAACTAAAAATGTGTTTTCTGTTGGTGGGGATTCAAATGAATCCTTTATTTGACTCGGAAAGAAACCTTTTTCTTCTGCAGACCTGCAATAATAAGAGAGAATTAGGATTATGAAGATGCTAGAAAAGAAGGTGTACTTCTGCCATTTAATATCATCATGGATCCACATTGTGAGAGGCTTAGGTTCAATTATTTGTTTAGTTTGAAAGGAACCAGATCACAGAGTATTATGGGTTTGGAAGCCAAGATCCAGCATCCCATTCATGCTCTTCCACTGCAAAAGGAAACACCTGCAGAGATAAGAGACTCGCCTTAACCACGAGGCTGGAGAATTGCTTATGTTCTTTGGCTTGGTGGGTATTTAGTTATTCCGTGTAAAGTGGGGCAAGCCTGGCTGGGAGGAGAATGGCAGAGCTTCAGCTGCCAATGCTCTCTTTCTCATAAATGAGGAGGAAGTAGGAGAAAGAGGAAGAGAAATAAGAGATCTGAAGAAGGGAGTTAAACAAATCCTAGATTGATGGGTATTTTATGTGCTGGTTTGTTAGGTAAAAATCATCTTCCACAGTTCTGTGAATAATTTTCCTGCTTTATTCCAGTTCCTTACATTTTGAATGTGCAAGTCATTGTGTGCTCGCCCATGTTAGTTTATAAAATTCATGATGCATTGAAAATATGTAGCTCAATTCTAATCACTGCCCTGATTGGAATATTGTTCATTCTGTGATAAGTGTTTTTGGAGTAAGGATGCACAGGAGCTGATAACAGATGTAGCATAGACATATCCTAATGTCAAAATATGTATGGATGCTGGTTTTGAAAAGCATTTTTCATATTTTATTTTCAGTCAGTCTCTGAGGATACTAAAACCTAGTTCTTTATTCTGTCCTTAGCTCTCTGCATAGTCTGTACAAGTTGAGAGGCCTGAGGAGTGTTTGGTATTGAGGCGTACATGGCCAGTTTTGGCAGCCAGGAACAGGGTGGATTGTACTGTGTGCTGTGCATCAAACTGAACATTTCCTGCAACGTGCTGAGGAGACAAGCACTCTCTCTGTAACAGAGAAAGAGCTGGTTTAAAGACTCTGTGCCAGAAACTGTTCATCTCTGACCTAAGATTTCCACATTAAAAAAAAAAAAAAGGACTAAAAGAACCCACCCTGGTATTTATGAACAATTTGCCTGTATCTGGTCCCTTGAAGAAAGATATTTTGCTTCAGACAAGTGATAGTATCAGGTTAAATTGATTATCACTTCTGAAACTATATAATTTGTGGAAATTACCAGCTATCACTTAGACTCAACTGATTCACCAAGTTGTTAGATGCATGTGGTTACTGTACTGAGAACAAATCTAAAGATGGTTTTGTGTAGTGTAAAATGGCTTTATTTCCTCTGTAGTTCTTACAGCATGATGCTTGAAATTTGAGAAAAATTGAAATAATGATAACATGAATTTTAAGTTGGGGAATGGTGTTTAAAACTTCAGATTAGTGGGACTCCATGGTTGAGAAAGCCGGTAATAGGAGATATGAACTGGTTTTTGTTAAATGCAAATGAAGTAGATTGTTCCTGTCTGATTCCTAGTTTGTCAGCCTCTGCTTCATGTCATGGAAGTTAAGCATCTTTGATTCATGGAGTGTTGTGTAGATGTCTGTTGATTTCTATCTGTTCTGGTTTACACTTCTGCCCTGAGGTTTGCTTTGAGTTTCAGGTTTGGGCAAACTGAAATTGTCAAAGTAAATTCACTTTAAATTGCAGTGTTTCAAGTGGTTTTGCTTTGAATGCACGCCAAACCTCAGATTTTGCATAATTTCTTTTTGCATAATTTCCAAGCAAAAAAGATAAATTATGTCAGCTTCCTTTGGAATGGGGTTGAAGTTTATAGGTTTATGAACTCTTAGAAAACTAAGCCTGGAATTCACTATTAGATCTGTTCAGTACTGTGAGGACTTGCTGGTGGATAGGGGGATACTGGGAAAACTGTACAAAACTGCAAAAGAAGTATATTGGCATAGAAAAAAACCATACTAATATTTCAGCTTCTAATGGAGAGCTGGTCATGATCTATTTCATGTTTCTGAGCACTGAAATTTTGGGCTTGAGTATGTGAATACTTGAGCTGTTGTCTCATCTTTGCAGAAAGTTCCTTCAGATCCAAAATAAAGCACAGTTCTCAAGGACAAGATAAAGCTAATTTCAGGCAACATTTATATGTTGTTCCTTAGATAAAAAAATAAAAGCCACTTCAGTGGGCTCTTGATAGCATCATTCCCAGTTTTTATTTCATTCTTATAAAGAACTTCCAAGAGGAGCCCGCAGATTGTTGTCAAAGAACAATCATTGGAAATGTGTCAAATGAAGTAACTATCACTTTGGGCTTTGTTTTTGGCTTGAACATATTTGTGTGTCTAGATCTTAAAAACAGCCTTCAGCATTGCTGACATAATTAATTGTTTGTATTAAGTGTTCTAATTGAAGTAATTCAGGTGGTTGGCCACCTAAATGAGCGCAGAATTATTTAGAAACATTTTTGATTGCAGTTCTGGCATTCTCAAGGCCCAATTAAAGAAACCCAAACAAAACACACAAAAATCTTCTGAGACTTTAAAGCCCTGATACTAAAAGCTATTATCCCTCTAATTAGATCACTTCATATGTGTTCAATGCTATATGGATAGATACCACTTTTCTTGTATCAGACCTTTATCTGCTAGTAACTTTCAGTGAACACAGAGCTGATAATCTTTCAAGTGGAAGAAATTTCTTCAAAATAGAGTTTTTCTGTGAGAAAACTTTGAAGGAGAGAGGAAGTTTTATTTATTTCATTTTATAACAGAAGGAGTTAAGACAAAATTCATTTGATACAGGCACAGTTCAGAATACTGTGATTTGTGGAAAATTGTCAAAAGTCTATACCAGTATTTGAACTCAGTCTGCCCAGGGTGGTCTGTTGTTTCACATGATTCATATCACAGTTGTGCCATTCTTTAACAGTAGTCTGTAAACCAGTTTACATCTTTTCTAAAGCATGTGGTCTTCGTTTTGCACAGATAGTGCAGTGTAGAGTATATGTATTCAGGATAGAGTCCCAGTTACTGGGAGAAAAAATAGTTTAAACCAGATAAAATGCATTAATTTCATAAGAAGATAAAATATTTCCTTTTTTGACACAAATATGTATTAAAATGGGACAAAATGAAACATATTATCATTTCAGGCTTAAATGCTTTCAGAATCTTTTGTTTCATAATGACATTTAAAATATTTTTCCTGTGAGTTAGGATGGAAACAAAGGCAGGAAAATCAGAATTCCCCAGAGCATGAAGACACAGATTTCCTCACTTTGGAGAAAAAAATGTTCCTGTTCTTTAATAGTAAGCCACAAGCAACTGGTATATGAACATTTTCCTTCTGTTCATCCACTGGCTGAGCTAAAGTTCAGGAAAAAAATTGCCAAGAGATAGCATCTTTTCCTGCCCAATCATTGAACAAAAAGTAGTTTCTCAATGAGCAAGTGAAAACTCTTGATAAGTAGCTCAGCAAAACTTCTGGTTTCAGCAACAATTTTGCACAAGTGATGCTTGCATCTTTAGGAAGATATTTATTTCTGTAGTAAACTATTGATAAGCACTGCATATTTTCAGTATTAGGCAAGTGAGGCCTGTAAGACTTTTATGCATGCTCTTACACAAAATAAAGTGGTAAAATATTAAGTGTCTGTGGCCACAAAAGCTCCCTGTGAGGTTCTGTGAGTACAATCACTATTGTATGCAATATAGTTTATGGACACCAAAAAATATCAAAAAGGAAGATTGTTATTTATGTCTGATTTTGAAATGCCAGTTCCTCTAATGGCAATGAGATATTTTCTCTGAGAAGCTTTCATAGCTTCTCAGAAAGCTCCTATAGCTTTGGGCTTGAAGAAACTGGTGTTGGAGCTTGAAAGTGGACTGTGAGTCAGTGATCGGAGTTTGAAAGTATTGTGAGAATATACATGTGTTTTTGACAAGACCTTTGAAAGGCAAATTTGAAGGTGATCAGATAGTAAGTCAATTTTAGATACAACACATTTACAGGAGGGGAAGGTGATTTTATTATAAAATAGCTAGCTTCAGTGATTCTCACTATCACTATCATGTACTCACAAAGGTGTGTGTACCTGAGCAATCCATCCACCATGTCTGTATGCCAGCTGCACATATCCATGTGGGCGGCTCACAATTTCTGCAATTGCATGGAGGTCCAAGTAATGGTCTGTGAATTCTTCATTGTGTCTTCTGGGATCCCTTCTGGATGACAACCAGGTGCCACTGAACAACTTTTGTCTTTGGGAGGTGAGAGTTATCAGGATCCTTTACCTCTCCATGCTCTCCCACCTCTGGGAGTCATCAAGATTTATTCTCTGTACTGTCTCTCTTTACTAGGGTGTCTTAAGACTCCAGCCCTGTTCTGTATTTTCTCAACATCATCTCTTTATAGCTGGAGTCCTTTTCCAGTCTAGGCAGACCAACGCCTGACCGTACCTGTTCCCTTGTGTTCCTGAATTGGGTATCTTCAAAAGTTGCTCATAAATGTGCTGTTACATTGATGGTCGAGGTCCCACAATCCTCTGCCATCCTCACAGGGATTTTTGTGATGCTTTTCCCTTTCTGAAACTTCCACACACAGACCTACCCATTCATTCTCCATTCCTGCAATCTAGGCATTTCCATCATGAATCTCTATAATTGCTGATAGCATGACTTAAACCACAGGCAGAAAAATAATGATAAAAATTTTAGGGTTTCAGTGTCTCCTTACAGTTTTCCAGAGACCAGTATTATGTTTTCCCTGCACCAGAGCCTGGTCTTCCTGCCAGGCCAGAGGCAACGCATCTGGCACTGCTGAAGGTCTGTGGGAGAAAGGGTTGGAAAAGGCTAAAATTGCTAATACTCCAGTTGGAGAGAGGAGCCTAGAAGCTGAATACTGACAAATTTTAATAAAAAATAAGGCACTTTTAAACAGTATATAAAGGTCTTTATGTCAAGGCCAGATGCCTTTCTGGAAAGTTACTTTAGTCCTACACAAGGTTTTTGGCTCAGGGCAAGGGCAGCTGTGTGAAACGCAATCCTTGTACTGTTGAGCAGGTCACATTCATGATCTAATGGTCCTGCTTGCTTTCAGATGCTGTGGATGTCTTGCATTGCTGAGTATCTGGTGAACAGGAAGCTAATTCCTAACCAGATTGCTCAGGTACTCAGGAGAGGAGGAGCACAGATTGTAAAGGTGGAGAGGGGAGGGGAGAATGCTTTGGAGAATAGCTTCTGCTTAGGGGGCAATGAAATGGCTGCAGACCAGCCTCCCTTGTTCCTTATCATCACTGACAGGAAAGCATATTTTCACTACTTTTTTTCCTGCTGAGACATCTTTTATAAATAACATGTGTTCATTTGAGACCTCTAGTTGCTTTAAAAGCCTCAGTGAAGTAAGCCTCATGATAGCTCCATGACTAAGGTTTTACATTTACTTTATAGACATATGAGCAAGATAATAGCCAGGTAAAAGGGCTTGCACAAGATCACCCAGAGAGACTGAGTCCAGTTAAATCAATCAATTCAAAGACCCAGGAGTTGTGTTTCCATAGCCCCTGCTGTAACTACTAAATCACAAGAGCTACTAAGAAAAGATCCTGCCAAAAGCTACTGGGTTTTTGTTTTTTAAAACCACAAGAAGCATTTTCCTCAATTCCACAGGGTCCCTCACAAGCACTTGGTGCAGATTAATTAATTACTTATTTTTTAAAAGAAATGTAAAACCTCGGGCAGTGCAAAAGCCATTGAAATTTTAATTCTCAGAACTATACTCTGATTTGACTGTTACCCAGTTCCTATTCAGGCAAGATAGGAATTAAGATTAATGACCCCAAACAAACTGGTATTTCAGAGAATCAGTCTTTGCCAGGCATTATATTCTCGTGACAGAAAATCATTGAGGCATAAATACAGCGCTCAGTCATTGGTGTATATTAACAACACCACGTTGTTCCCATAAACGCTGAATACAGTGAAGAGGAAAATGAAATCTTAAAGTTCATTAATTTGGGTTGTGGGTTTTTTTAAAGTGAACAAACCAGAGCCCGTCGAAAAAGGCTGTACCATTCTAGTTCCCACTGCACTGCTGTGAAGGCTATTCAGATTCCAGAAAGGCACCTCTTCTGCTGGAGCGTTGTTTGGGTTGGGGATGACTGTCTCTGCAGTGCCTTTTAGTAACTAAACATTCAGTTCTGTTGGCATTTTTTAAAAGGCGAATTGATGAAGACCAAGTCTTAAAAAGAGAGAGTGAAAAAGTACCTTTATCTGTTTGGATCAGTGACTGTTGTAATATGTGGGGCAAAAACGTGTCGTTTGTCAGTGTTTGCCCACCTCCCAGGAAGGTGGCTGTGGCTAGAGCCTGTTTTCTAAGCAAATGAGAACTGGCGTGAGGACAGGAGCAATTCACCTATTCTGGCACCAGAAGTAGTCATGGTACAGCGCTAATACAGGAAGTTATTGTGGCAATTTCTAGAAGCTCTTTGCCCAGGAAAGAAAGAAAAAGAATCTTTCTGTGTTTGTATTTCCACACTGAAAAGGCTTCCCTATGACATCATCTTATTTGTTCGGACACTGCACGAAGAATGGAAGAAATAAAATGGCAGAAAAGAGACCAGGCGCTTTTATTTTGCTGCCAACAAACCAAAGAGGAAAGATGTAACCAAAATATCCAATGGTTACTTTAGTTCTCAGAGACAGTTCAGCAGATGAATTGTTGTTCAAGGGCAGTTGGGCTCCCAGACACAAGAGCATTCTGTAGTAAGCTTAATTACTCATTTTAATTATGCATTTTAATTAGCAAGGGACTAACACAGAGCTTTTCTCCCACTTTTTCAATAAACCCACTTTGTGATATTGCAGAACAAACTTGTAACTGAAAACTCCAACTGTCTACAGTTGAGAAAAACAACTCAAAGTTCAATGGGTTTTCTTTCTCATTAAATCACATTCAGGTTGCATCTACCTCTGATTATTTTCAGAAGCTTTCTACTTTTTTTGTGCTATTCATGGACAACATCAAGAAAACACCCTGCACTACTACTTCTCCCACTGGTGTTTCCTCTGCCAATATATTGTCTTGCCAGTTGCTCCCTATAAATGATGTCCTAGTTCTTCCTCTTCTAGCAGTTTCTCCTGTCCCTGCACTATCTGTCTTCCCTGCCCCAATCCCTAAGAGCATGGCTGTAGGAAATCTGCTTTCTTTCTCATTCACTTCGGGGAAAGCCAGGTTAGAGAGGCAAGTAGAAGCAGAGGCAGTTGCATTCTGGGATTAGTTCAGAAAGCCAGCAGTGTATACGGTGATGGATGGATGGAGACAGCCACAAGATCTTCAGCAAAATAACCAGATGCCAGAATGCAGCCCCCCATGAACATGTTACTTTTGTACTCTTTCCTGCTTTGCCTGGGAATGTACCTGCTAAGGAGGGATTTGCAGAATCTGCAGCATTCCTTCATAAGTTGAGGCTGTCAGCAAAGCTTGGTGAAGCCAAATAAGCCTCCAGGCTGCTCTGAGAGAAGCCAACACTAATTTATTTATAGTTTTGAGCCAAACATGGGCTTGAAAAGAAAAGGTTCAGATGAGGATATAAGTAGAATAGAGATGAGGAAGGTTTAAGGTGGGATTGTGTTTAGGAATAAAGGGAAAAATAAACTTAAGCCAACATTTTCTGAAATGTTTTTAGGTTTCAGTGCAAATGGCATCTTACAAAATTTCCATCATGTAAGTGGTGGAAATTCTCCAGAAGAGTTTGTTCTTCACAAGGCTTTGATGAAATGTAACAAGACTGGAACCTCTTCTGTTATATTTATGTTGTACTTCTCTGCTGCTCCTGGCTTGGGTTGAGCTCTGGAATCAGAATCGTCACCTGACACTTCCAGGTGTTTGCGTGTCAGATTCAAGCTACAACCTTCTCTTAACTTGAGTGGTTTAAAAGGCTCGAGGCATTTTGTCTGACTTTGCTTTGCAGGCAGTACTAATTTTAAGTTTCTTTTCTTTATGGTTCTTATGATGAGAACCATCTCTCTCCACCACTTCTATTGTCTCTGTCAGTAGAAGGTCCACATAGTGTGTGACTGCATATGAACTAACTGCTGTGCCTGTGTGTAATAAATTCTCTAATCTCATGTCCTGCATGATTTCTGTTGTCCCACTCTTCTCCCCCAACAACTTATCAGTACATGCAACCCATATGAAGGGATACAAAGCTTAGCTAAAATTGAATATAGGTGCTGCTATATTCAAATAGTAGCTAAATATTGCCTTACAGTAACAATGAGAATCTGCATGAAAAATCTCACCTCTGAAAGTGGGAAGCCTGTGCTACATGCACCTGGAGACAAAAAGTACCCTGTGATGACACCATTTCATGTTTTATATTAATTCTGGTAATGCTCTCAGTGCAGATAAGGCTTGTTTTATACTCTACCTAATAAAATATCTGTCCCTTTCAGATAATTGTACATGGGAAAAAATAAAGTTGTGGCTGAGAATCAAAGTTCTTTCCCAGAAACAGAGCCCGAAAGTGAATAGTCGAAATCAAATATGATGGGAAAACAAAAAAGGCAGATGTGGGGCTGAGCTCTTAAATAACTTCTTTACATTTCAGTTGCCATCACTGACCTAGTCACTGTTTGTGCTGGCTTAGAAACTAATGTCAAGTGAACAACTTGAGAATACATGTTGCTCTATGTTACTCTGGGCAAGAGTTACAACATTATCCGATGATCACTATTAAAACAGAGTTAGTGTGACTTTATATGTGTTTTCCCGCTAAGCAATCAAAATGTAACGACTGAATGAAGCTTAGCAGTAATTCAAGTACTGTTAAGCATGTATCTTCAAACCAGTTTTGCAAATTGGGACAGAGAGCTATAATTGACCTTGCTGAAGTGGCCTTTATTTCCCACAGTTCATGATCAAAGTAGTTAAGTTACACTGAATAACTTTTCTAATTCACAACACCTAAATAAAGGGCAGGAAAACCAGCCTGGAATGCACATTACACTATCTACAGCCATCCTGCTGCACAGCCTGAATAAAGTTCTTCCCCTTGTCGTCGCACAGAAACGAACTCTAATGATTAAAAAATGCCTCTGGACTGCAAGGTGCATCACACTGATAACAGGCTTGTTTGGAGATTTGAGCTGTGCCTCAGCATGGCCTGGAATAGTTGTACCTTTGCCTTTCTTTAGGATCTATTTGCCTATCTGTTTTTCACTTAAAATATTCCCTGGCTGTTCCAAAGCATATTAAGATTAAAGTTATTGGACTCCATACAAAAGAAGATTAAAAAATAGGTCTGAACTGGCCAACACAAGCTTTTAACAAACAGAGCAGTATATAGAAATAAAAGTGAAAAAATAAAAAAAACCCAAAACTAAAAAACAAAACCCCTGTAGATAGTTTCCAGAGTTGCTTTGGATTTGATCATCTCTCTTTTCCTCCTCTGGTTCAACTATTTTCAACTGAAAATGTTTGCCTTCTTTGGCTTAGGCTGCTGCCTTTTTGCAGTTTGCAAAAGTAAAATCTAAGTCTTCAATGTATCCAAGTGTTTTAAGCTAAAAGCAGTGACTTTTCACAGCACTGAGCCACAAGCTGAGGACCAAACCTGGGGCTACAGTGCCTCTTGGCACACATCTGTCCTGCCAGGGTCTGCAGCCACATAGGCACACTCAAAACCTGCAAAGGGCGAAGGAAGGTCAAGTGATCCAGCAAAGAGGGGCCCCATTTCCCCTCTCCCTCTAGAATAACTGCCAGAGAGTTGCTCAACATTGGATCAGGGTGGAGACTGCTGTTAACATAAGTGTTCCAGGCCCTCCACCTGCTCGTCTTTTTCCCTGCCCTACCACAACGATGTGAGAGCCCAGGAGTCCATAAGCCAAGCTAGGAAAGCCTCATTGTAATTAAGGATAGGTTTGACCACTTTTAAAATGTAACATCCTGCTGAGCAGTCAGTTAACAGACAGGGAGGGAAACAGGTCCAAAACTTGGGTCCTCCTTGAAGACATAATAATAAGTGATGTCAATATTATTTAGGTATCTACAAATATGTTCTTTCAATAGACACTTAATTGCATCCATTATGGATACATATGTTACAAACTTCCATTATTCATTTTTTATACGCTCATAGCTTTCCAAAACCCTGATCCCTTGTGTTCAAATGCGATTTTGTTCTCCTTTACAGTTGTTTTGGGGGGAATGTTTTAATAAAACCTTCTTACCTGTTGTTTAGGTTAAAAGGTAGGAAAGTATGCCTTTGTCAGAGAAACTGATTATATTCTTCTGAGCAAAACATGCACAAAAAGACCCCCACCTAATAGTAGCGCCCCACCTCAGCATGGACCCCAGCCTCATGAGGTCTAGCGTTTATGCTTGGTTTTATGGGTAAAGCTTTTAAACAGTTAAATAATTTTGTAGTTTACGGGAAAGCATCTTCTAGTGTGTGTGTACCACTGCCCTCTGCTGCACAGAGGTGACACAGAGGCAGGAGAGTTTGGCTGCTTTCATAGGGGTGCAGGTGTGGTCACTCATCAGCCCATATTCCTACTTCGAGCAAGTGTTCAGGTCCTACTGAGTTCATATAGGAGCTAGAGCTGTGAAAGGAGTTAAACCTTCATCTCCATGGGAGTTAGGCACCATACTACCCGTGAAGATCTATCCTTTTTTGTCTTCTTTCAGTAGAAAATCCAATGTGTAAAGAGTGTGCAAGTGCAGTGTCCACTGCAACCCCACTGAGTTGTTGTTTCATGAGCTGCAGATCCCAAAATGTCTAAGAGATTCACTGCAAGCAGGGTTGTGTTTCTATTGAGCCTTGATGTACAGCATTTCTGGCCTTTTATTCTTTTCTGTTGTATATTTCTGGCATGTACCAGGCTGACACCCTGAAGGCTGAAAGGGTTTTGCCTAATCCGAGGTTTTGGGATAAAATATAAGGTTTAGCAGGACAAATGTACTGGGCTAAATACAGACATAAATGTAACCTTTCCAGTAATAGCTGTAATTATCCATTCTGGGCATCAGTGCTAGGAAACTATGAAAATCAGGTAAAATCTCAAAAAAATATCTAGGATCACAGTCAGTCACATTGTCAGGAAGATAGCTCTGCTTACTATACAGAACGCAGAGTTAACTCATCCAGAGCTGCTGTCTGTCATCTAGAGCTGCTACACTCCTTATAGATTTATTGAGGCAATTAAGATAGCACATCCACATATCTCAATCTATGCATTTGCACCTTTTCAAGCTGTCTTTTTTCCATTAAAGGTTTCATGTACTTCTGTCTCTCAGTTTAATACTATTGGCCATCAAATCAGATCAGTAATTTACTCTTTTTTCAAAATTTGCTTCCAGTGAAATTGGTGTGGATTTTGCCGGTTAGAACAGGCCAGTGTTCAGTGCTTTTGAATTATAGTTGGGTGTTTGTTTTTGCTGTATTTCACAAATAAATAACTTTTCTCTCTAAAAAATGAGGCCTGTTCAACGGCACATCAGAGTCCAAGAGTCAGCATCATAATTTTGGATACTTAAACTTGATAACATATTGGAAACAGTTCTGTAGCCCAGATTTCTGCTGAAGGAGGGGAATTAGGAGGAAATTACTGCTTTGGTTTATTTCCATCTCAGACTTCTCTAAGCTTCTCTGTTTGAGGCTGTTTAAGCATCTCGTATGGATTACACAAAAAAAACCCAAACCTTTTAAGTATATATATGAAGTCTCACATCATTTAGAGACAGGGTAATTTCAAGCTTTTATCTATCTTATCTGGTACACAAAGGAGGTAGGCTAAACCCCAAACTTTAAATTG
>JBCJKH010064631.1:23384-44840 GCA_039877255.1 Loriculus beryllinus
TGTCAGTCATTTGTATGGTCTTCATCTGTAACATAATTCATTTTAATAATTACTTCAGCACATTGAGGGACACTAGCTTTTAGAGTTTGAGCTTGGAAATAGTTTTGTTTGTGCTTGGCTTGATTCCGTTGAAATCCTGTTGCAGCCACTGACACTATTCATGCAACTACAAATACCCGAGTGCTGCATCGCCTCCAGGAACAGTATAGGTCGGTAGGAGTGATTCTCTCTTTACACCAGCCTTCTGTCTTTGGGAAATAATTCTGCTCAAATTTTTCATCATTATAATGGAGTAAAATGAGAAGAATCTAACCTCTTGCCCAGATCTTCAAAGACATAGTTTCAGCTTCAAAACCAAATCATTGTACCTTGAATATGGTTCTATATAATTTTCTTTCTAAGCCCAAGAGTTATCTTCATTTTCACTTAGTACTTGTGAACTTACTGTTTCATATAGCTTATCTTGCCTTTTCCACTCCTATTTATTCTATAACATCACAAAATGCATATACAAATTTCAACTTATTAAAAGCAGGCAACATGAAAGTTAGCCTCCCCTTTTACCTGCTGAGCAGAAGCATTCTGTATTTTATGGTAATCCATCTAAAGAGTATCTCAAAGCCATATCTGCAATTGCTCCTACTTCTAGCTCCAACTCAAGCTGTAACTCTCTCATCTTTTTCTACCTTCACAAAACATTTTCCTTTGCCAAAATAAGATTTATAATATTGCTGGTTTTTCACTCTTACTAATTGGTTAACACCATATTTTACAGTTCCAATAAAAACACAGCTGCTTCTATTTTACACGTTTGGACACTTTTTATAGGGGAAAGAAACTTAAATAAAGATGAACCGAAAGAAAGTGGAAATTAAGTTTAATTACCACCACCAGAACAAACCACTTAAAGAATTACAGCACTTCAGCATAGATTTTGTAGCACTGCAGACAACAGGAATTCTTCCACTGACTTTAACAGCATTTGGATTTGGTCCCTGAAACTCAATTACTTGTATTGCAGAAGGAGAACCAAGACAAGGGGAAGCTTACTGCCCTGATCAATGGTGCCTGTGGGCATTACAATACAGAGTATTTGTCTGTTACTTATGTGCTCACAGTCAGGGACACACATAAACATAATTCCCTCATCTGAGAACCATAAGCACCCTTAGTCAATGTTCAGAGACAGGTGAAGCCAAGACAAAATACCTAGAAAAATATGCCTCCAGAAGCATTTTAAGCATAGCTCATCCAAACACTACCCTGAGGGTAACAAAAGCTTAGTTTAAATAAGCTTTAAATCAGCTACCTTGGCCAATGGATAGTGGTACAACTTGGGCAAATAGACAATGAGCAGAAACTGCAAAGTGTACTGAGGAAACTGGCTAAATACCTGGGCGGCTCTTCCACCCCCATGTTTTATGTTCTGTTTTGCTGAACTGGGGAATGGGTCCCACAGACCACACAGGAGCTGTGAAAAACATCACAAAGCTTAGATTTTGGAATTATTTTGTCCTGTTCACACTCTTTCCCCTCCAAAACTTCCCTATAATAAATAAATATCATAAGTTAAAAGTATTTGTCCTCAGTTTTTAAAACTCAGTGGAAGTTGCTACAAGCAGGTAGCAAGCAGCTTCTACTCCTTCTTCCTTCACTTCCTCACTATTGCGGAGGAGGCATTGTTGAAATACATTTGAGCATTTTACTTGAAATTATGTAGGAAAACGTTCTTTTTTTGGGAAGACATATTTGCCTATAATAGAGATTACAACGGCAGCTTCAGGAAGGGATGAGGAAGAGGAAATGTCTTTCAGTTGTTGAAACATTGCCAAGATCAGTGCTCCTAAATATGTAACCTTGTATCTATGAGATGGCAGTCATGATGTTCTATGGAAGAATACTGAAATGCACTTCTGATTAATTGGTGCACTAATTATTTCCCATTTGATCTGAAGGTATTAAATTTAATTCCAATGGACTTTCAGTGACTCTGGGACTGTTACAGGAATTTGGAATTAATATAGCCTTTATGTTTTAATTTCCTCAGCCACCTTATCTAAATAGAATATTCTAAGGTTTGCAACATCTGAAATACTGCTAGAAATTCTTAACTCAAACTTAAATACTTCTGAAATCGATTTAGAGAGAAAGTAAGCTTCCTCTTTGATTGAACAAATCTGTTTTCCTGCTTCTGATCTCTGGACAGTAAGTTAATGTTGCCTCATCAATTTTTTGTAACATACAGTGATACGCTCCTGAGAGTGCAGCTGAAACTGAATTGATATTCTTTCCAGCATTTTCAGAACAGATTCCCAAGAAGGTTTTGATTTGAAAGTAAATGGAAGTTTGTACAGCAAGGTAAAGATGATTTACACGCTGCATTCTGCTGTAAATAGCTCATTTGGAAGTATACAAAATGGCCTGGTTTAGAAGTAGGACGTTCTTGTCTTGCAGTATTGCATATATACAATCCTACATTCAGGGCAGGGAAAACCTGTCTAGATGTTCCTATCACTTTCAGCACCATAAGAGCTGAACACTTCATCTTCTGTCAACGTGCCATATCCTGGTATCTCAACCAGATTTTACTCACTTTGTAGTGGGCCACTCTATTACCACTTCAGGAATTAGAATGTTGGATAAAATGAAGTCACTATGTACATTTTTGTAACTTAAATTTTGAAACCCTGATTACTTTCTATTCTTTATTTAAGCAAAACCCCTGCTGAAAACAAAGACTAAGGCTTTCAATTATTTCAATTTTAAATACCCTTTCCTGAATTTTTTCTTACCAAATTTTATATCCTTTCTAACTTCATAATCTTTTTTTATAAGGACATTATTTTATAATGTAAATAATTTTATAATATATTATAAATATATTTATATATATATATTTATATATATATATTATTTGTGCCGGCCAACAGACAAAGATTTCTTTATCAAGTATATGCAATTTGCAAGCAGTATGTTGTCTCCATTCTAGTCACCAGCCACAGGAGCTCAGCTGGGGCCCTGAGTGTCAAGCTGAGAGCTTTTCTTCTACCATAATAGAGGTCCTGTAGGCTAAACTACTGGTAGTCCTTCAGTGACACTTCTGAAATCCCTTTGATAGGCTTACTTAAATGCAAAGATTTGTGCTTAGCAATGCTGTTGATGGTATACAACAGTGATGGCTCTTGAATCATGCTCACCCTGCATTGTCTTCTGTGTGTTTGCATGTGTGAGTGTACATATACATGGATATGTGCATGAATATTTGTAGATATGTGAAGTGTGAGGATATAGACAGTATATACATCTGAGTTTCACACATATCTGTGCATGTATTTATTATTAATCTGAGACTTGATATGATAGTGAAAACTTATTTTTAAACCCCTGCTCCTGTGGCTGTGGTATCTCACTCAATCATAAGCACTAATTATCAAAGAGAAATTATAAAATGAACTGATGCTAGTTCTCAAATTCAGTCACTGTTTGTTTAGCTTTTATTTACTTCACTTTGAAATTATACACTAATATTTCCACTTTTTAAAAACTTCATCTCTAGACTGTATCATCCAAGTAGATGGCCTAGGCAATATTTCACTTTCCCCAGTTAGATATACTGAAAAGAGGTGGCGGATTGTGTTTTCAGGAGATGAGAAACTTGCTGGAAAGCTTTCCTAGGTTTACCATCAAATGTCAAAGATGATGTCTGTATAGAACATTGACTTCCTAACAGTGCAGCTTCCTTGGAAGGAAAACTTTGTTTTCTTTAATTCACTCGTTTTGAATGAATGGAGAAGTCCATGGGGAAGGAGTCAGTCCTTAAATAAAATACTTGTTCTTATAATTACTATATTCCTGCTCCCTCTCTACCCTCCAAAATTAATTGCCAGCCAAGTGGCACAATTAATGTTGTGCAAATACTGTATCCTTGGGGTAAAATGACATTGCTAAGTGTAGCCAGTTCTGTGTTTGAATACCAATGCAGACGTCCACATGCACACATTCACATGTGTGCCGAGAGGGTGTGCTCTGTTAATTATTTTTTTTCAGATGTGATACTTCAAGTTTTCTTTCCTTTCTAGAGAATTCAAAGTACTTTTCAGAGGTCTTAATTTCTGTGCAATAGAGCTCATGGGCAAACACTCAATAAATGAAAAATAATGGATGCAGTCATGGTTCTGAAAGCATTTCACATTCTTCAAACTGATGCCAGTTGTATGCATTGACAGTAATCCTGTATAATCTCCTCCACATGTATTATTTTTGTACACCTGCTTTCATTGTCTCAGTTATCAGCTTTTTATACAAGAGGGTAAAGCAACAGAACAAAATACACATGCATACACAGTGTTTTATGCTATAAATCTGCATTGTAGATAGAAAACATGTTTGTAGATTTTGGTGTTTGCAGTCAACATCTTCTATTAAGATGGTTTTCCTACTTTTTCTTTCCCCAACCCACTGATACATGTCTGTGTTTGGCTTTCTTGGCAGATTAACTGAAGCACATCGAACAGCTGTAAAAGTTATCAGGAGAATGCAGTATTTTGTAGCCAGAAGAAAATTTCAGGTAAGCAGCACTGTTAACCATAAGTACAGTATATGACATTGAAAGTGCTCTGAGAGTGAGCTTGTCTTTGTGCAGCAGTTATAAGTCAAAGGTGCTTTTTAGGCTTTCAGCCTCATGCTTACCTTTTGAGGATTTTTTCATAGTGTAGGCAAACCTATCAACTACGCATGGATATGATATGAAAGCCTTCTGAATTTGTGGATTTAGCATAGTTATTTTTCACTTCTCTTTTTTGCTGCATTTAGTTTGTTGTCTTTCTGTTTGTCTTTTTTACTGTACTGACTAATATATAAACTACGCAGTCATCTACTAGAAGAAATTAAGAAGACTGTTGGAGAGTCTGCTAAAATACTCTATACTGGTAATCTAATGATTGGTTAGAGATTGTTCAACTAGTTGCATGCTATGTATGGCTGACAGTTCAATAGACCCTATTGATGAGTACTGTGCTGTGTAAAGTTGCTTTCACGTTTGTGGCCCACATTTCCACATTTATTTCTCTGAATGGGTCATCATAGAGTGGCCATATTTTATAAAATTGTGGAGCATCTGCCCTCTGGAAATTTGCTGTCTTTATGAAGTCTGAAGTTAACTTTCTCAATCAGGTTTCAAAGTGCTTAAACTAATGGTGTCACATTGGAATATTTTTCTTATCTTGCCTGTTTACTGAGGCCCATTATGATAAAACTTGTTTGAAATGTGATTCTAGGATAATCATTCTCATCACCCATGTGCTGGTGGTGACTTGGAAATGAATAATTAACTTCTGCCCTCATTTCCAAAGCCCCTGTTATTTCCATCTGAATGTTCATGCTTTTTTGTCCAAGAGGGTCCGCTGCAAGTTAATCAACTTTCATAATCCTTTTTAAAAAGGTTTTAAAAAGATAAAGCAAGAACCTAAGTTTCAAGCATATTTGATTAGAGCTGAGCACTTAATTGCAAGGGATAAAAGTCTGAGATAAGCTCACAGCACTCAGAAGACTCTGAATTAGGGTTGACACATTTCCCAAGCTCAGGCAGAAATGTATCTTCAGATGACTTCAACTTGTGAAAGAAAACTAAAAGTCACATTGCGTAACTCACCAAAAAACAGGAAAGCAGGATTGTATTGTAAGTACACCAGAGAGAGAAGCACTGGTGGAAAATAAGAAAAAAAAAAAAAAAAAAGAAAAAAAAAAGAAAAGAAAAAAGAAAGGGAGGGAAAATTAAAAAAAAAAAAAAAAAAAACAAAAAAAACAACAAACCAAAACCAAAAGTGTCCCTGGAAAATAAAATCAGTATATAAATGAGTTAAGATAAAAATAAAGATATTTCAAACCACTGTAGACCTAATGTTCTTGAGCTGTCAGCCAATAGCAGTCATGCCAAACCTTAAAAACTGGACTTGATCGGTCTATAGATAGGATTCTGGGTCTTTTTTAAATTTCTTGGGGATGTGAAATATAGCTTATATGACTCCCCATGCTAATTAGATTGTTCAAAGCCAAGTAATTGTATTTTGAGTTTTGCATTAGGAGCTCTAAGCATGCTGGTTGTAGAATACTGAGTCCAAATGGCCAGGATTTGGGATTATGGACAAAATGGACAGAATGAAAGTTAATGAAGTTCTTCAAATTCTGCATTTAGCAAACCTCCCTGGAAGCCCATTATCTTAAGTCTTAAGTTGTATTGTACTAGCATTTCCTTATAAAAACATGACAAGAGATTGTGGCAAAGTTTGGCAGGACATAAAATACTCAAATCTAAAGCTTTATGAGAAAAGAGGAGAGAAAAGTTGGAAGGATATTTTTACTTTACAGAGGGCTCAGGCAGCCTGCAGTGTACAGTAGTTTGCAACTGCAGGGTTCA
This sequence comes from Loriculus beryllinus, assembly GCA_039877255.1. NCBI lineage: Eukaryota > Metazoa > Chordata > Aves > Psittaciformes > Psittacidae > Loriculus > Loriculus beryllinus. The sequence goes on from JBCJKH010064631.1 coordinate 29,800, forward strand.
GAGCTGATAGTTTGATAAAAGGAATAACAGATAGAGGACTTCTTTTGAGGGAGAAAATAAATTTCATTGAGAATGAGTAGAATTAATTATGCACATAGTAGCCCATGGGGGGGAGAGGGGAAGGAGGTGGGGGAAAATCCCCAGCACATCTAGGCTCTGCGCCATGCATCATGTTAAATAGAGTGTCCAAAGGAAAAGACAGAGGATTTAGCCAAAATACTCTCAAAGCACCCCCGCTAGTCAATCTAAAGAGTGATACTGGCACTGTTTCTCTGGGTGAAGATAATAGGCTGCTTTTCTGGCCAGAAATAGTGATGTGTCAGCGTCTGCAAAATGGGAAGCTGGGGAAGTGAAAAAAAAAAAAAAAAAAGAAAAGAAAAAAAAAGTGATAAACTGCAAGCTGAAACCTCCCTCCTCTCAAAGTGTCTCTTCTCACAAAATGCACATGAATGTACATGCACACTACCAAAGCCATGAACCCTTCTGAAAGTAATAACACAGGTAAGTGCTGGTGGCTGAGCACAAGGAAGGCATTTTATCATGAAGAGCATTTGCTTCTTCATTCATTTCACAGGATTTGTTTCCATCCCAGTTCCATGCTTTCATTTGAAATTTCTAGGATCCTGTGGCTGCCTTCCAAGCATGACTCCAGCACATACTGTAGGTGTTCAATGCGTGTGTGCAGTGGTGCATGTTAATGGCTCTGGCTGAAGCTGTGACAGAGTGGAAACAGACAACAAGATGACTAATGAGCTGTTTTCAGTAATTTCCAATTACTAGATTTGCAGTTTACCTTTCTTTTTTCTCTTTTTTTCTTGAGTCAGAGCCAAAAAGGAGACATCTTGTCCCACATTTCCCATAGAGGTTGTTATGGCTCTTAAAATACTGGTATTTTAGTTAGGACATTATTTGCGTTTATTCCACCATACCCACAACATTAATTTTACTTGATAAAATTTTACCATGCTGTATTTTTTTATAATCACATCACTTTATGCAAGTTTTCTAGGTTTGTTTCAGACTTCTGCCGTAGTAGTTATAGCAAGAAAGTAAAGCTTGGCTGGAGCATCTGGATTCTCATTAGAATGGGAATAAAGCTGGGCAGATGGCAGTTCTTTAGCTCTCTTGCATTTTTCATCTGTCCTTTTTAATTTATTTGAATTGCATCTTTTTTTCTGACCTCATAGGTATCATTAAAAGCAAAGAAGCACAAAGACTACATGCAGACTTATGCAAAGCATCTGTCCTCCCAGAAATAATATTTCTGTCACCAGACATCTTTAGCCTTTAAGGCATTTGATTCTGGGTCCAAGTTTTATGAAGTGGGCCTATCTCTGTGATTCAGTCTTCTGACATTATGATTAACATATGGGTTTGGAATGAGCCAAGAGATATCACACATGATAGTTTTAGATCCATTATATATCTTGGGTCTGTGTTTTTTAAATACACTGTGAAGGTCTAATATTTTTGCTCAGTATGAAGTAACATGAAGACACGACTCTAACTGACAGTAATGGGAATCATTTGGCTCCATCTCCACAATAAATATGCACTCCTACAATGCCTACATATTTTTTATTCATTACAACAACCATTACAAAATGGCAAACACGTAACCTCTGGAAGGTAAAAAATAGAATGAAGGCCTGCCTGAAATAAAAAATCAAGTTTAAACTATACTTACCCTTCAGTCTCATGTATGACTTCTTTCACAGCAAGCTCGGAAACCCTATGACGTACGTGATGTGATTGAACAGTACTCACAAGGACACCTCAATATGATGGTTCGGATAAAAGAACTTCAAAGAAGGTAGGCCCTGTCTGCCTCATGAAATATTTGATTTCTCTAATGCCAGCTGGCTTTAGGAGGGATGTGTACTTAATGAGCAGTAATTGTCCAAAATTGGAGCACAACAGGGAGCACAATGTCTAGAGGATTTAACTTGGAGTCATTTTTAACCCTTTTTATAACCAAGTTTAGAATTATCCTTTATCTCCCTCTCTTTCTCCAAGTGAAATTTAAAGAAATCTAGGTGTGTCCTGTGGAGTTTATAGTAAGAAGAGAGCTTTTCTGCCCTCTTCTTAGAAAAGGAAACTTTTCAAATAGGATTTACCCTTCTGTCTCCTGTCTGTGATTCTCCACAATTGACAGAAACCTGGTTTGCTTCTGCTCCCCTCTCTGTCTGGAACAATTCCCTCCCACGTTCCTCCACACACATGCTTTCTCTGAGTTTGGGGATCACAGCTGAAATACTTTGCCACAAAGCTATTCTCTTCTTGTTTCAGCACAAAGTGCTTTTCTTTTTACAAATTAACACTGTGAACTGGGACACCAGGCTGAACTCCTCTGGCCCTTAAATTAAATGAAAAAAGGAAAAAAAAGAAATCCTATTGAATGGAATCTACTGTGTCAACATATATAGATATTAAAACTGCCTGCATGAGATTCAAGGAATAGTTGCAAATGTTATTAAGAAGCCATACTGTTTGTATAGTCTTTCTTCTTAGATTACATATGACACTGGAGAGCTATGTTTTAGTTATAACATGAAAGTTTAAGAAATATTAGTACTCATGAAAATAACAATAATAATATGGCTTGATGTTGGGAAAAAACTCTGAAGAACTAAACTACTGACTGCATGTGCAGAAAATCATGGTAATCTCATGTTTTTACTTGCTTTATTTTAGGTTTAAAGCTGCTGTAAATTCTCATGTAAATTATACTGCTGTCCTTTCACTAGCAACAAAGTTTAAGTTGCTTGGTAATTGCACTACTGTTTGCTTTTCAGACTGGACCATTCCTTGGGAAAGCCAGGCCTTTTCTTCTCAGGTATGATGACTGCATTTTATGAAAAATAACTAGCTTCATAGCTTTGTGAAAAATACCCATAGCTACAGTAATATGGATTTATAATCCAGCCAATTATGCATGAATACATAATTCTGTTAATAAGCCCTGAAACAACTATGGAAAGATAAATGCTTTGCATTTAGTTGGTAGTAGTGGAGTAAATGGAAGTTAAGAATAAATGTTAAAAATGTATATCTGTGCATGATGAGTTGAAACCATACTGCTGGAAATTTTTCCACAAAAATATTATTTCTGGGTTTTTTTGTGCTGGGGTTACATTTTCTTTTGTAAGCAACCTATGGATCTCAGCTTTGGAAAGCTCAAATGAAGATCAAGGATATCATTCAGGAAGACCTGGGGTAGCTTTGAAAGCTGAATTGATAGAAGTAGTATGAAATTAAATAATAAAAAATGGAAGATCAGGCACAGATAAACTAATAGCAAAAATCTCCTACATGCTAATAGTGGTGAACAGTGGCATGTTTGGTGAACAGTCTGTCAGAAAGGCCTGGTCTGCTAATTAGTCATAAGCAAATACCAGCTGTATGTAAGAAAACGCTATGATATATCCATGAAAGAATTACTCTGATCCTAGAATCAGGCAGGAGGTTCTCAAAACACACCCTGTCTTGTACACATCTATGCCCATGACTCAGGTAAAGCCTTATGTGGCATGTTGTGCAAAAAAATCGATCCTGTATCTTTAGGAAAGACTAGCTACAACAAAGATAGGGAAAAAATACTAGGATAGCTAGGGAAAAGGAGAATCTGTTCTATTAGTGAGAAACAGAAATACAGCTTCAGACAGTTAAGTGAAAAGAAAGAAGTTCAAGTCAAAATCTGCCACACAAGTTTTGTCATTCATTATCATTTTATTATCAGAAAAATCTTGCTTTGATTTAGTTACCACTGGCTTCAAGAGGTAAGATAAGTTGCTTTATCTTTGTAATTCATGGTGGATAGTCTTACTGTGGAGAGCATCATAGGACTTCAGAGGTTTTTGGAGGAGCCTATACTCTGGAGGACATTATGGCGTCCATGTTTGTGCAACTGTCTTCCCTTGTTGGTCTTTTCTTGTAAAATTACTGCAGAATAGTGGCTTTGATACAGCTGTCTTAGATGCAAAAGCCTGGTCAGCCAACTAAGAATGGTGTCTGCCTTCAGAGCATGCCAACTCTACAAAGTCATACCTCTTGCAAAGACATATGGCTCTGCCCTCAGATGGACTGAATAAATACTGACTTGTGAAAGGTAAAATGGTTTTAGGGATGAAAAACATGGTAAGCTCAGTTGTGAGTTTGCAAGACCAAAACCAACAGTTACTTGATCTAGTAGTTATTTTATCTAAACCTTTCACAAATCCAAAAATAAGATAAGTGGCTCCAGATAAGTGGTCTGCAGAAATAATGCAAGGGTTACTTTATGATTAGTCTCAATATAATCCAACACACCAATAATCGAGTGATGAACAGCAATGAGTGGTTGTACTATTGGTCTGTTTCGGGTGGAAACAGACTCTTGCATTGCCCTCCTCTGGAAAGAGTTCTTCCTGAGTTTTCCTCAGAACAGATGGCTTATTCTACATTGAAAATGTATCTTTAATATAGTATTTTTCCAGTTGAAAGGAACTGCTAAAAAAACTCATCTGTAAACAATCTGGATGTTTCCTCCAGACTGTGTCATTTTTGTGTTGATACCAAGCAAAAGAGCAATGACAGTGCAATAAAAATTCAACCACCAAGGAGAAAAACATGAAAAGAATTTTCCTTTCCAACTCCTTCTTTTTCCTGTTTTACTATACTCCCATTCAAAGCATCTTAAGGTCTGATTCCAAGCCTATTGAAATGAATGGGAGTCTTTCCAGTGACCTCAGTGGGTTTTGAATCAGGCTGTTACTGAAACCCTGTTGTCAACTTTGATAATTTTATATGAAGTAATTGCAGTGTGTCTATAGTATTATTACCTTTCAAAAGTGAATGATGTCATAAAAGATCCAGAATCTGAACTCACTGGAAGCAATTACTGTTATTTTTCAAGTTAGTTTCTCAAAGATAAAAAGCACTAAAAGCTGTGTTCAAACAAGATAAGGATACAAAAACAGACTAAAAGCCAAGCTGGGTCAGACCAGTCCTGACTCCGACGGAGCCAAAAGCAAGGTGCTTTGGGAAATGTATAAAAAAACAGCATGCATAAGCCTCTAACCTTCCTGTAAGCTTTCAGCCATTTGCAGATCAGAGACTTCCTGACATGATTTCTGTGTATTTAGTAGTCCTAATGGTTTGTCCTCAACAAACTCGCCTAGTTTCTCCCGTAAACTTTTCACATCTGCAGTATTTTGTGACAGGCATTTGTGTGATTTAAGTTCCATGTACACATGTTGTGAAGATTCCTCCCTTTTTCTTCTTTTAGTCTTGACATCTACTAGTTTTCCTTGAAACTCCTTGTATCAAGAGTGTGCAAAAACATTAAGGTAATGAATAAATTTTCCAAATATTTGAATCCTATTTTTATGAGTATACCCAGAAGACTTTGTCTTAGTATCATGAAAAGCCTGTCTCTGTGTTCCAGGTAACACAATTCTGTAAGATGAAACAACTATTCCTGTAACAGTAAACAAACCCCTTAATAATTGAAAGTGTTTATATAGACTCAAAGCACATGTTAATAAAATTTATTGAACTAACAAAGCAGATACTTAGGTAATGATACAAATAAGAAAAGTGTAATATTTGACCTTCACTACACATGATAGAGTTAATTGCTTTTGAACGCAATTTTTGAGATTTACTATAGCTTTTCAGGGGCAAAGGTGAAGAATAATGCCAAGATAAAACAAAAGATCCAGTGTTTAGGTTCAGAAAAGTATGCAAAAGGCTGATGTTTATCTGCAGTTCATCTGAACCTCTTGGGTCTGCATAACGCAGGTGAGAATCCTTGGAGAAAAAGGCTTTCTTGAAAAATTATGATAGTTCAATTGTTTGCTTTTTTATCCATTAAATGCCACCTAAGCTTTCTGATGCTATTTCCTTCCCAGCTGTTTAGAAGGGCCACAATAGCTTTTAAAGCCTAATAAGTATCTTTAGTTTAATTTTTAATCTTTTTAAGTCAATGTTTGAAGTGAGAGATACCCAGATTTCTGCAGGAATGGATATATTCCACCCCTCCTGGAGACAAAATCCATGGGAACTTGGTAGAAAATAAACCCACTTAGGATACTTTTTGTAGCTGCCAGGTGTTCACAATCTCGTCTCTGAAAGTTCTTTGCATTACTGGGGTTGATCTACCTCAGTGCAAAGAGACAGCAGGAATACCACATATATCCTACTACAGGGGCTTGGAAACTGCAGCTAATTTACTGTTCATCCAGGTCCTCTGAACAGATTGAATTACATTCTTAATAAAAAGCTAATAAAGAAGCTTGCGTTTCATTTTCTATTTGGTATATTAATTGTTTTATACGTAGTATAAGGATAGTGTATCTAAATCCTGCCATCAGCACCTTCTGGGGAAAGGCAGAAGTGGGATGTAGTTCATACCAGATTCAGTGTATATGAATATACACTGAATATATATATATTGTTCCTCATGAGCCACATGAGCAAATCATGTCACCTCAGAGGTTAGATAAGTGAAGCAGGTAGGCAGATGGACCTTTTATTTAGGGCTGGCTTATTTGTTGTGTGTCTTTAACCTGGCAAGTTAGCCACTGCAGCTAGATTTTTGCAACTTGAAAGAGCTAGAAATTTTACTTTCAGCATATATTGTTTAACCCTCATCATGGAACAGCTGGCTTTATCACAGAGCTTTCTGTATTGCAGTATAGCCTTCTAAACTAAAAGACTTTGCCAGTTTACTTTTTAAATTTTCTTTAGGCTGTCTAAGGGAAACCACAAGGGTCTGACCTATGCCCTACCTCTTTTTAATTTCTTCTATCAGTTGTAAATGGCTCTGGCTGATAAGAAAAGAGACTCAAGTCAAAAGTCATGATGCCTAAGGCAAATTGGTTATTTGCTGGTTTATGGATCCAGGGTTTAAAGAGGCAATCCTGACTTGTGTTTCCAGAAGTACACCCGGTTTATAAACATACAAATCTAGATCTTGCCATAAACTCATCACAGTTTTCCCTACAGAGAGCATTCACAGAACTGGAACAAATACAAATCTAGAAGGTTGTGGTTGCATTGAGTTAGACAAATGAAGGTAGTGGTATCTCTTGCACCGTCCTCCTTTCTGTAGTCACAGTATTGGATTTGCTATAATTTTATGAGGTTTCAAGATTTAGCAATCTGGAATATGCTAGGTGTCACAATGCTCAAATTAATTTTCTTCTTTGAAGAAACCATAATGGCTTTCAGTTAAATTTTGCATTTTTTGAGTTAGCTCCCCTCTAGCTGTATACAGCAGAAAAGTAAAAACCAAGGAAGGACTCTTACTCTGGGAAAGCAGAATAGATTATTTCCGGCTTTTATCATTTTCGGACCACCTGTCTGTAATTCATTCACTGTCCTAATGCTCCACATAAGTTTTTCTAACCAAATAAATAAATCTATTTTTTGAAAAGTTTGGTATACTCTGATGAGATGAAACGCATTAACTGCGTGAAAAAAAATCAAGATTATGGCATAGTCGCTCATTTGATTTTCTGTCTTACTCATTTCATATGGCAATGGCTGATTTTTGTAAAAGAAAACAAACCTGAATAATGAGTAATGTTTCATTTATATCCTGAGCTTCCATTTGGGGAAAAAGCTGGGGATGGCTTTTCTTGTTTTCTCAACTGGTGTAGGGAATGCTTAGAAATTTTAATTTTTATTTATTTTATTTTTTTTTTCAAGAGGCATCTCTTGTTCACTAGAAAAAGAGATATGCCATCTTTGTGGAAATATTAGGAAATAAATGCAGCATCATGTTGTTTTGAAAGTAGTGTGGTATATATACTCAGGAAGGCAAAGACTTTCAGGGAAGATATTTGTGCATTGATAAGAATAAGAAATGGACTAGATGACCCATAAGAAATGGACTAGATGACCCAAGAACTGTTCTGTCTCCTGAAGTGTAATTCATATTGCTTATATACTGGTGTTTTATCTGATTCAAGTCCAAATATATAAAGTTATAGTTTTGTATTATACCAACCACTTGATACAAACTTGTTTCAGGATGTTTTTTACTTCTGCACTAAAATTTGTCTTTATGCATTTTCATCCAGTTATAAATAATTGTGCCTCCTTTCAGGATGATCGTGCATATTTTCTTTGTATCCATATCTTTCACATAGATGTACATATTACTGGATTGCGTACATGGTATATCTGTTTGCTTGCAGACCAACACAAACAACAGACAAAACTCAATACTAAAAAAAAAAAAAAGTATTTTGGATTACAAAGCAAAAATGTCAGACATTTCAGATTTATACTTAACCATGTAATCTTTTCAACTATGTAAAAGCAAATAATATAGTGTAGGAAGCCTACAATCATATATCTTGAAAAGACTCAAGAGAGAAAGAATAAACATGAGATACAAATCAAATGTACTAGAGCAGTGTTATTTGAACTTCTGCCCACGCTTCTTACCACAGTGCTGTGTACCTCGTATATACACCTCATTTACTTTTAAAGGTGGTCTTTATTAGAGGAAAAATGCTTGTGAATTAGAGCTGAATGCTGATTTAAATGGAGGCTAATAAGAAATGGGAAAGACCACAGCCTTTTGTGACTTATATACAGCCTGCCCACCAGTAAAGGAGTGGATATGACACAGCTACTTGTGTGTATATCATTCTTTTCACTTCATCTGATAGGAGTGCCACATGCCACAAAATAGCTTCTTGCTGCTTATCTGCTTCTTATTTTCTTATTTTCTGTTCCACACCACATTCAAGAATAACTAGAATAGGAAACCTAATTTAGAAATCCTTAAAGGCATGTTTCTTCTGGTGTATACTTTGAAGATGATAAGTGTCTACAGATTTACTAACTAGAAAGTAGATTCTAAAAATTATTTCATTTTAGGCAGAGATGAATACATAGATAAACTTGAGCCTCAGCCACTTATACTTTGAGAGGTTTCTGTGGTTGGGAACTACTGAATGATGAACAGCACACATGTCTGAGCCAAGCCGTGTCATTTTTTTTTCTGTCCCTACACAGTGTCCTTGAACAGTCTTTGAATTTTCTCTCCTTATGGTATTTACTCCTGCAGGTTCTCTGATGAAACACTTCTCCTTTCTAATGCCTTTGCTGAGCTGCCAAGGGTCTCTGACCTGTTTAATGTTGTAGGTGGTCTATAGAGAAGGAAAGCAAAAAGAGTACTCTTGCCAGCGCTGGTTTTCACTGAAGTCTTCCTCTAAGGCTGTGGTGCATACAGTGCAAGTTACCTTGAGATGAACTTGGGTGTAAATATATCACTCAACGTGTCCCATTAGCAAACATATACACTGCTAATGGTTATGGTAAAGCAAGTACCATTCACTGAGAAATGCAAGAACACGAGTTTCCTGCAGAATGAGCACACATGCAGGCAGTTATGATGGATCCTGATGTACTACAAATTCACATCTCAGCCTGCCTTCCAGTAAGCTCTTCACATTGTGCTCATGCTGTAAGCAAAATGAACATAAATAGTTTTAATAAGCAAAGCTGAATCACTCATAAGAGTGAAATAATTTATGGAACAATCAAGGAGTAATGACTTCAGTTCTCTATTGGAAATGCAGTTTAGTACAGAAGAATGTGTCCAACTTCCACTGACACAGGCTTCTAAGTTACTTCAGTGCTGGGCAGGTGACTTATCCTTGTGAATATTTTCTCCCTGCTCAGAATATATGTGGTTTTGTGCTTCATTCTCTGTGAAGTAAGTCCCCCAAACTATGGCATTCCTTTGTGATGGGGCATGTAAACATAAAGAATAGACTCTACTTTAGACAGGGTTTTTTTTTTCAGTCTTGGCTCACAGTCTCACCATTTGCAGTGTGTGAGTGAAACAAATTGTATAGCTGGCCTGTAATAACCAAGTCTCATGAAAGATAAGAGGGAAAATGAGAATGAAGATGTGAGGGCTTTTCCCAGTGTCACTCATTTGCAGTGAGGAGATAGATCTCTTTCACTCTAACTCTTGAGGCCCTGGATAGTTCTGCCTCCTACATCTACAACCCATTGAAAACTGTTGTTATTTCTTTCTGTATAGAAAGTGTATATTGCTCATACCAATGATATTCAAAATGTGGGGTATGCCTAGAGACCATGCCTATTTTATCTAAATACATGCAGTTAATTGAGATTGTCAAACAGAGAATCAAGTTACACCAGACACTATCTATAGTCCTTCATGTCCACAGGCTACCTCTAAGTCCAGGTTGCCCTTTAGACTAACTTAATCTTTCCAGTTAGACAAACTAATTCCCTTCTCTCCAACTACCCTCTTTAACTTCCATACACCATGAAGAAATTCTTTCTTGTTATACTCATTTACACTACCCCACTCTTACTGGCTTCTTTTTTGCTTTAAATACCATAGATATAATTCTTAGTTTGAGTTTATTCTCCATTTAATGAATGTCCCTTTTTTATTCTTCTTTATTTAGAAAAAGGGGTAGACAAAGAATACTATACTGTAGGAGCCAGACTGATCCGGCTAGAGGATAAGGTAAGTGCATGAAAGCTTTTTCTTTTTCTTCTGAGTAATGATATCTGATCTACAGAAATGCAAGATAGTATCTTGGCATGATTTACTTTAGAATTACAAGGCACCATAATAAAGAATAATATCCTAATTTTTGTAAGGGAGTTGATGAAGTATCATGTGCATGTTGTTCAGCATTAACCATGTACCTACCAAACAGATTTTGTTCTTGATTTTAAATGGGACTGCTTTCAAGTTGAAGCCAATCACACATCTTGTATAAGTACTTTGAACTAACAAGGTGTTTGTCACACAAGAGTTAGCAAGTTAAATAGAAAGATGTATCAGGAGTCTTTGTAAATAGCAACAGTTGATATTTCAGTTAATAATCTTGAGCTTCTTTAGCATTTAACATTAACACACTGCTTTTTTTCTCCTGTACAGTTATCTTCACATCAGTTCTGCCCCTCCCCCACTGTCTTCTCTCGAAGAATATGTTCATCTTTGTTATTAGTAAGAGTTAGAAGTATGCTCAAAGGCCAAAGCTCAGTGAGGCTCTATTGTTTTAGACCTATTCCAAACATCCTCAAGACCTTTCCCACTTAAGCAATAACAAAAATACAAGTTTGCTTAAAACTAGGAATCTATTTCTCCAATAGTTTTTTAGTCAGCTCTCTTACCTACCACAAAATATTGGTGTTCTGAGAACAGTGTGCTTTTGGTGGACAGTAGCAGTGCAGTAGTTTTGATATGTAGTATGTCTGATGTAACAGCTGGGACATAAGTTCATTTTAATTTAACATATTCATTGCCCATTTGTATCTTTGTCTTACACAAATTTGTCATGCAAACTTTCTTTTCACTTTTTCTGGGGAAGTGAGGAGAGAAGGAAAAAGGAAGGAAACAATTATTCCTTAGAACTGTGAATCTTGGCAAAAAAGGGGAAATTGAAATTAAACAAATAGAATTCCTCCCTCTCTTGCCTAATATCGAGTGATCATTGCTAGGACAACTTTGGAAGTACATAACATTGTGATGTCAAAGGACAGATTTTCTTTGACTTTTCGCTGTCTTGGACAGGGTCAGAAAATCAGTTTCTTGGATAAAAACAAGTTACCAGAGTTAACTTCTAAAGTGCATTGGTCCCTTGTGCAGACACACTCAATCAAAGTGAAAATGGCTTTCATTCAGATTACCTTAATTCACTTCAAAAGAGATATATTTCTGTCTAGCCTCTGCATGTTCTGTAAATTCACACCACTAGTTCATTCTGATTTCTTGAATATGCATATATAGAGAAACTCACAATCCAGATTTGAAAATTTAGGAATGAAAGTACCTGTGATAACAGTTAGATTACTTTGTGTAAGAAATACTGCTATATTGTAAATACTTCTGGAAGCAGTTCATGGTCCCCTGACTGCTCCATATTTATGAAGAAGCGAGGTCAGAAAGTTATTAATGTCTCTGGCATTGGTCCAGCTTCAGCAATGTGCTGTGAAGTTGATAACTTTATTTCAAAGCCTTAATTAGAATACTGCAGACATATCTTGGTGTAAAAGGAACATTACAGGAGATGCCGATGTGTGCAGTAAATGCTGCAGTGAATGATCTCTGTTGCAAATATCTGCTCATGCTCTGCCTCTCCATCTTAAACCTGCTAGGAAACTGAATTCTAGCTGATTCAGAGAGGTTAATAATTTTCATCAATACTGCCTCAGTGTAGATGCTTAGAGATGATGAAACCATAGATGATGAACCATAGATGATGAAACATAGATGATGAAACAACATAGTTTCACCTTCTCATGTTAAATGTCTGTTATAAGCATATGGAAACCAGTTTGTACCAGAGGTTCACAACAATGTTCTTGGAACAAGAGTCATACAAGTTTTAAAAAAAACAATGGTACAGTCATCTTAACTTCATTTTAATGTGATCTAAATATAGTTTGGCTCATGCTCAAACTGCTCGTGTTGTCAAGACCTAGCTGCCATTTTGTTCAAAAAATTAAACTGCAGTGCTTTGACTGACCACATGTTGTATGGGAACTGGTGATTTCTATCTCTTCACATACTGTTCTGGAGAAAACAAATAGGAGGGAACAAAATGTTAAGATATTTTCATAAGATGACTTTATGCAAGACATTCAGTCACTGCAACTTACTTTTTGTTCTCATACCAAGCTACAAATGTAACATAAAATGGTGGAGCCTGATGAAACCCAGGACATTTATTCTTTCAGCACAAATTAACCTTCGTTTTTGTGTATAGGGCTTCATTCTTATATGACTGCTAAGAAAGTTGATGCTGCCCCGAAAGGGCAAACATTTGTTGTTGGTTTTTTCAGGATTTTGATGGTGTGGGTTTGTAAGTTTTTTTGTATTTGCATCTTTTTGGCACATTAGGCTAAAACACATATGTTTACATAGTGAAAACAAAGTTAAGCTTCCCAGATATATCTATTTTAATAGGACAATAGAAACGACCACATCCTGCTGTCAGAGAGCTTCCCCTAAACTGTTTTCCCATGTCTCATGGGCTGTCCTGCTTTAATAGTTCACTGTGTAGTAGCTGCTATGTGCCCAAATGTGAAACAATATTGGAGTCAGGAAGGACAAGCTGGGTTTCAACCTCTGAGAAGAATAAATGAAGCAAGGGCATGTCTGACATCAGGCTCCAGCTGGTGGTGAAAACTTATCTCCCCCTTGGAACTAGAAAACTTTTGGGATCAGCCTCTTCACCCTGGAGAAATTATTTTAACATTCAGTTACCAGGTATAGTCAAGGCAGCCTCCCAACCAAGTGACACATCTGATAAAATGACACATTTTTGGACAAATGCCAGTTGGTGTAGACTGATGGAAATGCAGTGCGGATCTGAATGTTTCATCTGCTTAAAATCTATCAGTAAGCTATTAGTACACCTCTATCCCAGACTGATATTTCCCACCAGCATTTTCCAGTTCATTTGCTTTAGTTGTTTCTCCAAAAGGGAATCAGAGATGTGCATTGCTCAGCATAAAGCCATAATTACTCTTTTTATAAATTGAGAGACAGAGAGAAGCATATATTTCTGATGGTTAAGATGAACCTTGTTCCTTTGAGAGGTTTGTTACTATTTAAGTTAAAATGTGTTTTTTGCTCTGTAGAAGGGCATAGATGCAGATCTCTGAAGTGGTTGCTTAGTGATAGATAAAAGTTTTGAGGCAAAAATGTTTTAAAGGCTCAAAGATGACAGCCATTCATCTGGCATGACCAGCTTTGCTTGCAGCCTCTGTTTTGTGACCATCCAGGCTCTGTATGTAAGTTTAAGGTAATGGGAAGAGGTAAGAACAAGTTTGTGTAGGATAAAGCATCATGTGAGTCCAGCATAAAGCAGAGTTGAAATACACTTGTGTCTCTTTGGTTTTAAGCATTGCAAAGCTGAATAAAAAGAGATAAAATACATGGTGGCAGTTTCCAGACTATATATAAAGCCCTTTCTGGCAACATCAGTGCTGTGTGAAGCTTTATTCCTTTCATTAACATGGAATACTGCATAGTGTAATTTTACCCATAACACTTTTCAACCTGTTTTTCCCTGATTAGGGCATAAAAATCTTGTTTTGTTGTGGTCAGCGTAATAACCTAGTGTGGTTCTTTTCATAAAAACACCGAGATGTGTAGAGAAAGAATAGGGTTTCTTTCCCAACACGTGATGTGTGCCATTTGGCCGACCCTTTCTGTAGTTTGATGGCAGGGTTTAATTTTAAATTGCGGTATGTAGCCATTGACAGATTCTTTTGAAATGTATTAAGAGAGAGCGTGGTTCCAAGATGATGTTCTAGAGCTGGCATTAGTTTCTTTTCAAAATTGTAAGCTAATGCTTCTTTATGATGAAATGAGTATTCTTTCTTTTTATTTTCAAAATTAGAAACAAAAATCATGGTGTGCTATGTCAAACTGCACGGCAACCAATAAATAAAAACAGGAGAGAAAAGAATCTACAAATGAAAGGTTAGAAGGGACAGCTGTGTTGTCTTTGAAAAAGAAATCTATTAGGTATTTTTATAATTATATGGCAGTCTTCTTTATGTGGTATTTACAGTTATGATTTACGTCCATATTACCATAACTATTTCCATACTCATAGACAACATGTGATAATGCTGAGAGCCAAAAGCAGCCATTTGGTAGCATTTAAAAAAATGCAGAAACACTAAGAGAAAACAGGGCAGTAAAGCAGAACCCTTCTGAGCTTTATCCATCTGAGTAATGCGAACCAGAACAAAAGTGTTGTCCAACATAAACAAATGTAGAGGTTGGACTGTGGTGGTAAACTCTCTCTTTACCAACTGAAACACTCATTTTAAAGTTGGGAGCTAAAAAGATGGGCTCAGAGAAGAGCAGCGTTGCCCTACCATCTTACTCCTCCTTAGAAACAATGGAGAGATGGATGTTAGTGAATCTGACTTGTGCAATGATTACATCAGGAGGAATTAAATAGTAAACTATTTATCATGACACTGCCTCTACAAGCAACACCATAGTGAAAGCTCTGTCAGAATTTCCATCA
>JBCJKH010064632.1:0-11843 GCA_039877255.1 Loriculus beryllinus
TTAAAGTACTATGTGTGCTGTGGTCTTTGTCACCAGCCTAATTAAAATACCCTTCTGTGAACCCACTATGGTACTCTTCTTTCCTGTCTGCTTTCCAGAGAATGTTTTATGTATGGGGGATGCTGCCTTGATGTGCAGTATGGCTGTGCAGATGCACTGCAGAGCACAAGTGCCTGGCAGATCCCACCATCAGTGAGTGCAACGCATTCCATCAGTTCATTACACAGTTGCTGTGCTCCTGTACCATGAACATGGGACCTCTGCTTAAAAACACTAAGGTTCATAAAGCTAACCAATGAAGTCTGTTTGCATATATGAGTGGGAAGCATCATTTTGTACTTTTTCTTGTTGGTCAGCTGGATCCCCATATAGGTTGTTAATACATATGTTGTTAATCAGCTATGAGTACTATTGACAGTTGATCCTGTTGTATTTCCTAGTTTTAATTCAAGTTCCCACTAAAAGAAATATGCCTATTTAAAATTGTTATTATTTTTAAAAATATTGACATATTTAAGTTTATCATGATCTATTTTTAAATTTAACAGTATTTTTCATAAAAAACTGTTCTTTGTCCCTAACATTGCACTGATTCTCCCCATTAACTGCTTAAGCAAATTATTTATTTCTTTCCTGCAGCTATAAATAAATTAAAATATTTTGGCCTTAGTAAGTAAATAGTTAAACTGCATACTTTATTAAGTTCTTAATAAATGTGAAGCCTCTTTGGAATATTAGTATTAATCTTTGTTCTTAAGTTACATCTTCTTAGCCTCTTTACTTTATGGCTCCCTCAGCAGTGATGAGGCCACACATAGCAAATGCATAGCCGATGCTTATTTGTAAAGGATTTGACCTATCCCTTCTGCTTGCCCCTCACTTATGACTTCAACATTTCACTCAGTCAAGCCCTATAAGATTCTGCCTGTTCGTTGGAAGTTGTTTTTATGAGAGGATATAGTATCATTTTCCTTGTTTTTTGGTCATTGTCCTCACAACGGCTATGGTAGAGTTGATGCACAGATGTTGTATTTTGAGCTGAAAATTTTTCCTGACATTTGTGTAAGGCTGCCTTAATTGCAACAGGCTTTCTCGGCCGTCCCTTGACTGTGACCTATGACACCTTCACTCCCCTACTTCTAAAACCATTTCCTAATAGAACCCAGCAGATCTCTTCTATGATAAATTGTAATTCTGGGTTGCAGCTGGAGATGTCATCAGATGCACAGTGTGTTCTGGGGCTCATTCATTAATCCAAAATAGTGGCCACAGGCAAATCCCTACATGCACATTTCAAGTTTTAAAGACAGTTATGCTGAAAGCTGGCCTAGTGAAACAGGCTATGAGTAGGATCTGCGTCCCTCTACCTGTATACCAATGGATGACAGTACTGCAGAGGGGATATCATTAGATAATACATAGCAACATACTTACAGAGAAGTATACAGAATATGACATGTTTATGGAGAGAAAATCTTATATGCATGGTGCTGAGCTTTCTTGATTTTACATTTGTATCACTCTAACTTGAAAGGAGCCATCCTGTTAAGATCTCAAAATCACACATAATCTCATTGTGTATTGTCCATAGCCTGCCTCTCTTCCATATTTTATGTGATTTTGTACTGATCTTCTGGGCTGAGAAAGCATCAAATCCATCTTCACATGCAAAATGATGGAGTGAATAGTTGAGTGGCAGAGGAATGTTCTTGTTCTTTGTCAAGGGCTTTACTAGTCAGAACAGGATGTCTGTGAGACTAGGAGTCATTGCAACTGTCCTAATTCTAAACCAGTTTCACAAGAGGGTGCTGTTGAGGTAGGGCAAAGCTGTACCTGGGAAAGTTGGAGCTGGTGAGTTCTCTCATAGGACCTAGAGCTGTAGCTTGGCCATTTTAAAGATCTGGTTGAAACACAGAGATCAAAACATTAGGCATACTAAAAGAATTAACTTGTGTAGATTCAAGATAAGTGATTGGAGGGGAAAAAAAAAAAACACCAAAATTTCAGAACAGAGCAGCTGTATTTCTCAGCAGTCATCTCACTGATCTTTTCTAGTACACCCAGACAGTAGGCAGTAGGTTATTTTTTCTTGTCAAGACTTCCTCCAACATTTTGACATATAACAAAAAGTTATGAAGAAAACAATTTTTTAAGTACTGTACCTTCAGCAATTTTTTTTTCTATCTAGAAATAAAAAAATAATGCAGTACATTTCTGAAAGTGGCTGGGAACAATTTTCTGGATCTTTATGGATGGTGAAAATTTAATGTAAATGTTTGTCATTTGTGGTTCACTCTTTAAGCTGCAAGAAAACCACGCCATCTGTAGATTACATTGTGCATGGGGTCATAAACTGCATAGTCCTTGGGTCATGAGGTTGGCAATTTGTATAGAAGCTTCTAACATCCATAGGACACCAATGGTGTGAAATTTTTCTAGAGTTTAAGTACATGAAAGTGTATTTATGGTCTCTAGATATCCCCATTGTATCACAGGTTTTAGTATCTCTTCTTGCTCCAGTCTAGCACTGCAGCTCAAGAGAAGACTAACACAGACTGTACACTGCTGAGGCCTCAGCATCTCTCAGGATTAATGCCTGTCTGAAAAGCTCCTTGTAAGTGGGACTTTTTTCCTGAAATCAATTTATACACCATTTTGTCTACGCTAGACCAATATAACAGGTTATGATAAGAATATTTGAACTATCTCAAAACAACTTATGTAAGGTAAAATGTGGAAATACTCAATATAAGAAAGACATCAGATCACCTTTCTGATTTTTTTTTCATAATAAACATTGAATTATTTGTTTTTGTTATTAAACAGCATTAAAATGAAAGCGTCTAAGCAATTTTGTTAAAAAGAGACTGTCCAAAAGTCTGTAACAGTTAAAAAAATGCCAATGCTCACAGCAAATCCACTCATAGATTTTCTTTAAACAGATCTCTGTCCCCTGTTAGGCTCATGAAACCAGGAGGTCTGAGTCTGATTTGATCCCTTCGCTTGATTTCTCTACTGGAAGAGAATTGAGTTAAATATGAATAGAAAGTTGTGACCGTGATATTTATTTGGTGCTTTTGAGTAGTCTCTGAGAAATGTGCTTGCTATGTACTTTCCATTTTGTTCATGTTCGTTTGTTGATCTGAAAGTGAAGTAGAATATTGATACACTTGAAAATACGCTAGAGAACTTGTAGCAAAGACTGTAGTGGCTGGCACAGAGTATATTGATTTTGCCCTTGATTTTTTCCACTTTTTAAGTGTCTTTCCAATTTTCAGGCTGTTTATGGATGAGCATTCTGTGCTTCTCTGTTCTATTAAAATGGGAGCATAAGTAGTCCAGAATAAATGTCTTCCTTAAAATATGCAAAGGCAGAATCAAAGCTGCATAAATAAACATCTGTATATACAGCACACTAACATGATATTTAGTCAGATGATCACACGGGGATTATGTCTGTGGCCCCCAAGAGAAACTCTCCAAAACTATCTATTAGTATATTTTACTGCATAATAAGCTCTTTCAGCTCAATTTCTTGCATTAGTGCTTGTTTATTGTGCTGAAGTAATGAGGTTGGCATTAACAGATGTAATACATGGATAAATACGAAGTTGTTTCAGTTGTTCAGTCACACAAAGACTATCAAGGCTGTACATGGTGCAAAAGAAAAGAAGCATTTCTAAATATCTCCGATTCTGATTGAACAAAACACTTGAACGCAGAAATAATCAAATCTCCGTATGTACCATGTCCCAAATTAACAAGATCCTTGGAGGTACAACTGCTGATCTTTCTTTGAAATTCAAGAGCGCTGAAGTATAGTGAGGGCTTCCAGTCTCCAAAGCTCTGCCTCAGCACGCCAGGGGATGCATAAACTAGAACAAGAAACCTCCCACAATTCACATACCCCCAAAATCTGCAATGCATCAAGCTGGAAGAAGATGAGAAAGCCCATGTATTGCCTGCCCACTGTGTCATTCTAGGGAGGGGTGCAACCCTAATAAATTTATAGTGATGTTCTGATTTGAATAATCCCCATGTGAGGATCTTTCTGTGCTCCTTAGAAAGCCTCCTTCTTTCAAGCAGCTTTGGCTGTGCCCACTCCACCTGTCCTTCCATTGCCAATTCAGCCCAGTATGTTTACAGAAAACAGTGCTGTGACACTGTCACTGTAAGTGGCAAACAAACCAGACAAAAACCCATACCACATGTTAATGAAAATGCTTGCATGTCTGCAGAAACAGGATCGAGAAAACGTGTGCATTATGTTGTTAAAGCTATTCCTGAAATATGATCCATCACAGGAGCCGTAGTATATTTTTAGTTTCAAACTCTTCCTCCACCGTTGCTCTGGAATAATTACAAGGAAATGAAGCAAAAATCTATAACTATGTATGTAGTAGCTGAAGGAAGTACCATATTCTATGCCTGCTTTAATAAACATATATGAAGAATATATAGTTTACACATTTTTGTAGCTTTCTTTAAGGCTCCCTATGGATGTGAACTGGAATTTAGCAGTTCTCATGGCCTCATGTTCCCGCACCTGAAATGCTTGAAGAGCTGAATCAGAAGACTGTAATCAAGCAACATGACATTTAAAATGTAAATAGACATAAATGCAGAAAAATTTAAGTATTTATAAGGTGTATGATAGACACAGTTGACTTTTTCTTAAATATTGTAATATATATCAAAACACAATGGAGAGAGCTGTTTTGGAAAGTAAAGATAGGTGTTGAGTGGATTGCTCTTATGTTCCGTTGTAATACTGTAAAGCTGGTCACTCCTGTACTGTTAACCTTTTCACTGGATTATTAGAATCAGCAGCATCAGAGTATACCCCACAAATGGTAATAAGTTTGCTTTACTAACAGTAAATTAGATCTGCTGTCATGTGAAAGCTATTCTCATACTGGCTTGAGTTTTAAAAGAAGCTTTATCTTGTATGTGAAAATTGCTTGTATCATTTCAAAATAAATTAATGCAAATTGGGAGCTTAGAGATGTTAAGTTTTTCTTGC
Organism: Loriculus beryllinus; assembly: GCA_039877255.1. Classification (NCBI taxonomy): domain Eukaryota; kingdom Metazoa; phylum Chordata; class Aves; order Psittaciformes; family Psittacidae; genus Loriculus; species Loriculus beryllinus. The sequence continues at coordinate 5,024 of JBCJKH010064632.1, forward strand.
ACTTGTGAAGTACCTTCCTGAATTTAAATTTATAGTCTCTGAACTGTGACCTATGTTAGATGAAGGAGAGATTTAGATATGGTTGCTGCGCTTGTAGATTAATGTGTCATGCAGTCTGTGTGACTACCGCTTAGTCATGGCCATTATTTTTGCTTCAAAATTTCATCTTTCAATGGAGGAAGTATGTTTTAACTTTAGGTTTTGTTTGTATCTAGTAGCACTTAATCCTCTAGATTAGGGTTAGTTTGATTTTTTGTTTGGTTGGGGTTTTGTTTTGGTTTGGAGTTTTGGTTGAGAGTTATTTTTTCTGTTTTTCTTTCCCTTTTTATATGGTTTCCTACATAATTTGAGCTGTAAAATGCAAAACTTCTGTTACACCTACCAGTTTCTCCTCTGACTAGGCAGCATAGTAAATTATTAAATACAACTACAGACAGTGTCATGATAACTTCTAATGTGATGGCGAAGTGAGAGCATTGATCTTATGTAATTTGAGTCAGAAAAATCTGAACAGGTAAACTATTTGTAACTTCTTACAGCTGAATAGGAACATAAGTAATATTAGTAACAGAAAAAAGGCCATCTGGTCCAGCTTGCCTGAGTTTGTTTGATTGGTTGATTATAATCTCAACCACCTGCTTTTCCACTGAGCCCTACTTCACCAGTCCTATCCTATTCCAGAAACAAATGTATCTGTTTCTTGTACACCTTTATAAATCTTTCCTTATAACTTATATTATTTATACCTTATACACCTTCTTGTGCAGGAGATTTGCAGAGTCTTGGAAGAGATTGGCACTGGTAGGTTCTGGATGCTCAGCCAATGCACAGATAAAAATGCTCCTGATCTATTAGTTTGCAGTCTTGTTTTGGGGAAAATATGTGGATGATTAGAAGAGTGGTGTGATAGAAATAGGTGAACATCTATGTGGTGATACGATTGCCTTTACTAATTATAAAATGTAGATATTTATTTTGCTTTTAGATTTAACAGCTGACAACTGTACTATTTATAATCTGTACTGACATCCTGCTAAGACATTTATTACTCTTTTCTCCATTTTTTATTGAGACAGTACTATATTTCTTGTAGTCTGTGGGGGAATAAGGACAGTATTTAGTACTCTTAAACTACGTTTCTTTTTGCTAGTAGCTGAGCGAAGTAAGCAGCAGCCCTGTGAAGTAAAATTTTCATTCTAATTTACTGTTCTGCCCATGTCATTCAATTCCCATTTACTTCATCAGACATGCTGCTCCTCTATGGCAGTGGTAAAATATTTGGGAATGTTATTTAAATGATTATTTAAATAATTTTAATGCTATTTAAACAATGGTTTGATCTGTTTCTGCAAAATAATGTCAACCTTCATATCCTTCAAGTTCTTTATAAATACATGTGACTTTACCATCCTGATGTGTTTCAGCAGCTAAATCTAAATTAGACTCACTTATGTTCATACAATTCCTTTTTTTTTTCCCCTGCCCCCTCCCACCTTTCTTTGCTTTTTTCCCTTCTTCCCCTCCCTGGAGGTGCAATAGAGTAAGTTCCTGTGCTATAGCCACTGTCCTAGATTTTGTGATATTGGCACCAGGTGCTGTAAATTACACTACTTCGATTATCTGAGTCTTAATTCCCCAGTGTAAACTTACAGCAATTCCCATGGGGTTGTTAGCCTGGACTGGCACAGTCGTGCTGTGCCTCCCTCTGGCCACTGTTCAGCTGCCACTGAGTGTCTCTTGGCTGAACAGCTTAAAAAGACTTCATTGCTTGGGCCTTCTACTAAAGAATGAATGTTAGCACTGGGATGAATATGGGGTAGTCATTTAACTTACAAGCTTTGAGAGCTCTCATGCTGGGTATAGAGAGAATGGGTACTGGTGTGCATATAAAATACATTTTGAAATTATACATAAATGCTTACTGTTTGATATATCTTAACACACTAAACCTTTGTAACATACCTTACAAGTATGTTTTCCATTAAAAAATCAACACTTTGTAGATAAAGATTCTCTGGTTCCCTCTCTTCCCCTGCTAACTGTGGGAGGAGATTGGCAGTGGAGTAGCAGCATTTTTTTTTTGTAGACTAAAGTTATGTTTGGCACAGTCTGCCTAAAGAGGCCAAGAGCACGCTCTCATTTAGGGTCACTTTTTTTGTCTAGCAATGGATTTTAACCAGAGGTATCAAAGCACAAAAAGATTCTATTTATTTATTTAAGATGAAGTACCCTACCTTTGCCAGATAATAATGACACTTTATAAAACAGAGGAACTCATTTTCCTTAGGCAGATCTGTTTCCTATATACAATTTTAGTGGTTGAGGTAAGTCTTCAGTCTGGTATCTCGCACTTTATAGCTTTAATGCTTATTTTTGTGTGTTTGGAAAGTACAACAGATGCATCCTGCAATGAGTTTTCAATCTTGGCTTATTTCATAGCTTAGAGCAAACAGATAAAAGATAAAAATTAATTCATTTACAGTGGGATCTATCAAAATGTCATAATTAATCAGTTAAAAATCATTCTTTTTCATACTTGGTATTTTCTGTCTCTGAAACCTTTTTCTTTCTGTTAGTTCTGCTACTAATTATCCAGCCACTAGCTGTAGGTCTTTAAAGTAAAACAAAAATATACATCATGCAGGAGACATGTGGCTGCAAAAACCAGAGTGTGTAGGAGGAGTGCCTTTACAGGTCAAGTGCTATAGCTGTTATCTGACAAATCAGCCTGAATTAGCATCACAGGAGCCTGTTGGTCCTGTTCCCCTGCCCCTCTGGCTTCACCTGTTTGCTGGTGCTGTTGCCAGCCCTCATCTTGCACTCCCAGACCTGTAATCTGTTTCAGTGCTTTGCTGGAAGTGCTGGAGCAGTTTTGCCTCTGCAAACGTCAGTACCAAAAGTTATGGTAAACATTGGAATGAACTCTGTCCCTGCAACTCTACTGCATGTGGCTTCACTAGTCTTCATCTAGTAATCATTTATTAATATTTTGGGGAAAGAGGAAATGGAGGATAAAGTAACTCCTCTGGCTGATGATCGGAGTTCATGAGAGAGCATCATTAGCAATGGACACTCAATAAAAGGCTTTCTTTAAGGGCTGTTCTGTGCCTTTTTGCTCAATGTGCTGATCGTACTGCCAGTCCTGTATCCCCATGGGTGGTTCCAATGTAAACACGGTTTGTGTAGACCTAATTTAGGTGCATGTCTTTGTTCCCTGCTAAAGGGACAAGGCAGGGAGTGGTGGGAGAAAAAACCTTGAGGTGCTAGAGGCATCCTCTGGTCCTAGCTGACAAACTTAGGAGTGGGCTCTATCAGATGGATCACAGCTTCATGGGTATGGAGGCAAGCTGATAAGCCTCCTTTCTTTTTCACCTTTTAATTGAGGCTGCATGTTTTGGGAGTCACCTGTATTCTGGTCTCTAGCTATTCTATCTGTCTACATGGCTTCCATGTCCTTCCTGTTAGAATGATAAACAAGAAATCCTATTGCAGTCTCACTATGTTTAATAACATCCAGAGCCAATCTGTTATTTGGCTCCAGATGCTATAGCACGTACAGATATAGCAAAAAAAATTACTGGATGGACTTGGAGGACCTATAGTTAGCTATGTGCATTGAGGAATGAGAGTATAAGTCCTGAAAACATCTGTCTGAATGTAATCTGTGGAAGTGCGGTTTTCTTTTTGTATGCATCACATGTACTGTAAATAAGCAGTATGACTAAAAAATAGAATGGATCTATCACTGTTAAATATGGTATCTAATATCTGAAGGGGGCCTACAGTGGTGCTGGAGAAGGACTGTTCCCCAGGGACTGTAGTGATAGGGCACAGACTAATGGGTTCAAACTTAACCAGGGGAAGTTCAGGTTGGACATAAGGAAGAAGTTCTTTACTGTGAGGGTGGTGAGACACTAGAACAGGTTGCCCAGAGAAGTGGTAAGTGCTCCATCCCTGGCAGTGTTCAAGTCCAGGTTGGACAGAGCCTTGGGTGACATGGTTTAGTGTGAGATGTTCTTGCTCATGGTAGGGGGATTGGAACTACATGGTCTTAAGGTTCTTTTGAACTCTACCCATTCTATGATCTGTTACTGCATTTTTTTTTTCTTTTTATTTCTTGAAGAAATAATTTGACACTTGTAAAACAAATGTATAAGTAAATATGGGTGAGCCGTCTCACTAAATACCTGAACTTTATTTCAAAGGGTTAACTGTCCTTAGCTTCGTATTGTATAATATATAATGAACTTGTTTCAAAATCTGTTAATGGATATTTTTCAGCTGAATTCAGTAAAGTTTGTATCAGGTCCATAGTGTAAAACTCATGTGTGTTGCCTGAAGTGTCTGTCTGTCTTTTTCTATGGTTTGTAAATCTCGGAAGGAGTGGGATGAAAGTTGGATGTAAATGTTGGGCTTTTTTTTCTGGAATATTTAAAAAGCTTATTTAAGGGGGTGGGGTATCTTGATGTTCCCCAGGTTTTCCTGATACCACAGTAAATTTCAATAGATTCCTTTTCAAATTTAGTCTGGATTTCTACACATCTGTCTTTCAGGAACTCGGTTTAGTAAATCATCTAAAATGCTCTGCAAGAGAAAACTACATAGAGGTAGTTCCTCTTTTGCACCAGAATAATTCTATTGACTTATCAGTGTTAATTCTGACTGTATTTGACATGGAAAAATGAAGAACCAAATAAATGTATGCAGAAATCTGACCTACAAGGTAAAAGTTACGTGAAGGGGCTATGGATATTTGCTTAAAAAAATATATGCTTATGCCTTTGAGTTGGAGGGCTTTAATTCATTCCAGTTCATTTTTTTTTCTTCCCTTCTTTATTTCTGTGTATTTCCCTAGCATTCTTTGAATGTATTGAGGGGTAAAAATGTAAGATTAATGTGGCTGAGTAGTATCAGTTATTGTTTTCTTCCTAATATCCTGCAGCTTTATGTTGCTTTAATGTATGCACATTCAGAGTTTTGAACATTGTGGGAAAAGGTTTCACTGGCATCCATTCTTGCCATTAAAGTGCTTCCCATCTGAATATTGCCTGCCAAAGTATGTGGTATCCTGCAGAGCAAGAGGATGAGGACATGGATTGCAATGAAGCTGAACAGTTTGCACTTCCTAACGGTGACACCAGACATCAATCTTTTGTAGAGGCAGCCCAGAATGCAGGAGAAAAGAACTCGCACCCTCGTTCCCCCACCAAAAGAAAAAACCCAAACAAAAGGAGAATTATCTTCTCTTTTTTTTCCATTTCATTCCAGCAGTTTCCTTCTAAGATCCTCCAAGATGAATACGTTCTCAAGTTGCATAGGCTGACATTTTGATGGCTGAAATGCTTTTGGGTAGGAAAGAGAAAATAAAAAATAGGGCAAAGAATCAAAGTTAAAAATACTTCAGATTTTTTTTTTTCTTTTTAAAGGGATTTATTTAATTTAGGCTCAGTTCTCTTTATCATTAAGCGAAGGAGCAGAGTGCTTGTTTGGTCACAGTTAATGAGTTTTACACTTTTATGCCACACTTTAATGTCAGTATTCAGTAACACTGTTACATTATATAGGTTGGCAATTGCTCAGAACTAAAGATTGCCAGTGCTGTAATCTGCCATATTTGGAGAAGCTTGAGTTAGGTCTGCAGCTTGTATTAAGTGGCACAGATCTATGGAAGTCTTTGCACCAGTTGCTGAGGATCTTCTTCTTTGCACAGAAATTTGTTGCAGGATTTTATTTTAATATATAAATCTAATTTCACCAATAGGTTGATTTATAGTTGTGAAGTTAATGAGCCGTATGCTCTTCTCTGTAGTCAGAAAGGTGCAGAAAGAGCTAAGTGCTGCAAAAAAAAAGGTAAAAAAAAAATAAAAATGCTGCAGCAATGAGCTGCAGAAGTTAACATAGACGGTGTCACTCAGCCAAGAGGCAGTGAGACAATAAGGTGGACAAACCTTGCTATACCCAATAGGAACCCTGCGAAACTTGAGCCCAGTGTTGGTGGGAAATGCTTGCCAGGGTTGGGACTGGGTTCACCAACAGCATTTTATGCTATGTTTTAGTTACCCTTAAAACTGAGGTGGCACTGATTTTATTTTTTTTGCTCCAAATCAGAGTTCTTTTCAGACTTTAATGGCTAAAGAGTCTGTTACGAAAACCAGAACAACTGGAAAACAGGTACTCAAATCATGCCTTACGCACCCACAAAAGAGACAAGTGACAGTTCCCACCATCGTGGTTCCTCATGATCCAGAGTCTCGGACCTACTGCAGGGGTCATCCACAGCTCAGGCGAACGGAACTTTAACCAGCTGCGAGCTGCTCCAAGCAACTACAGAAATGGAACAATTTACCTCAGAAAGGTGTGAGAAACAGGTTGGGCAGTCAGAATTTGTGTGAGACCTGCTGTGTACTGAAAGACTAGCCAAGTGTTTCACTATTTTCAGGGATTACATATGTACATGTCGCTAAAACTTCATTCCTTTTGTGTGTTTGAATTTTTCCTGTTTATCGTTGTGGAAGTGTCCAAATCCAACATTTTCATGCTGAAATTGCTCTGGATCATTTACTTTCTTGATATCTTTCCCCGCAAAGGAATGCACATTCAATTCCTATTAAAAACTACGACTAAAATCAGAGATTCAGTCACTGTGAATTAATTTCTGAATTCTTACCTTTATTCCTTTGTGGGTTTTCCATGGCATGTGTGGAAAGAGATGGTTCAATTCCCAGCATCTGTATGAAAACTTCACAGGGCATGTTAGGACTGTCCCAGTGTACTTGACTTGAGACTTTTCTTTACATTGGTACAACTATCGTGCATGAAG